>CAUYQV010184025.1:0-14769 GCA_963574575.1 Galagoides demidoff
CTCCTGCCTCCGCCTCCCAAGTAGCTGGGACCACAGGCGCCCGCCACAACGCCTGGCCATTTTTTGGTTGCAGCCATCATTGTTGTTTGGCTGGCCTGGGCTGGGGATTCGAACCCACCACCTTAGGTGTACATGGCTGGCGCCTTAGCCAATTGAGCCACAGGCGCTGAGCCTGTTTGGTTGGTTTTTGAGACAGAGTCTCACTTTGTTGCTCCTGGTAGAGTGTCATGGCATCATAGCTAATAGCAACCTCAGACTCCTGGGCTCAAGTGATTCTCTTGCCTCAGCCTCCCAAGTAGCTGGGATTACAGGTGTCCGCCACAACGCCTGGCTCTTTTTATAGAGGGGTCTCACTCTAGCTCAGGGTGGTCTCAAATTGGTGAGCTCAGACAATCCACCTGCTTCGGCCTCCCAGAGTACTGGGATAACAGGGGTGAACCACCTTGCCCGGCCAGGATTTTTTTTTTTTTTTTTTGAGACAGAGTCTCACTTTGTTGCTCAGGTTAGAGCGCTGTGACATCCCTAGCTCACAGCAAACCCAAACTCTTAGGCTCAAGTAATCTTCCTGCCTCAGCCTCCTGAGTACTTGGGTCTATAAGCACGTACCACCATGGCTGACTAATATTTTCTATTGTAGAGACAAGGTCTCACTCCTACCAGGCTGGTCTCAAGTCCCTGAACTCAAGAAATCTTCTGGCTTGGTGCCTATAGCTCAAGTGGCTGAGGTGCCAGCCACATACACCAGAGCTGGCGGGTTTGAATCCAGCCCAGGCCTGCCAAACAACTATGACAACTACAGCCAAAAAATAGCTGGGCATTGTTGTGGGCACCTGTAGTCCCAGCTACTTGGGAGGCTGAAGCAAGAGAATTGCTTAAGCCCAAGAGTTGGAGGTTGCTGTGAGCTGTGATGCTGCAGCACTCTACCCAGGGTGACATAGTGAGACTCTGTCTCAAAAAAAAAAAAAGGAAACTAAAGCCTTTCCTCTCTCTCCCAGCAGGCAGCTCCCTGAAGCACTCTACAACCCTCACCAACAGGCAGCGGGGGAACGAAGTGTCAGCCCTGCCAGCTACCCTAGACTGTGAGTGAACCTATGGCCCCCAGTGGCAAGAGAGGTAGGGGGATGGCAGGGCCAAGAGGAATAATTGTGGGCAGAGGGTAAATTCAGGCACAGAGAACTGGTAGGACAGATGAGGATGCTGCCTCTCTCTGGCTTCCAGCCCTGTCTATCCACCAGCTTGCAGCTCAGGGGGAATTGAGCCAGCTTAAGGAGCATCTGAAGAAAGGTACGTGTCTACATGCAAGTGCTAGTATGCCTGGGCTTGTTTGATGTGTGCACGTGGGTCCTCTGTGCCCACTCACAGTGCATCCATGTGTGCCCATGTCTCCATGTGTGTCAGCATGTCCACATGTGTCCATCTCTGCATGTGCTTCCTCACTCCCATAGCATTGGGGAGGGCCTGGTATAGCCTGGTGGTATTGTTCCCCTCCTGCCAGGTGACAACCTCATCAACAAGCCAGATGAACGTGGCTTCACCCCCCTCATCTGGGCCTCTGCATTTGGAGAGATCGAGACCGTCCGCTTCCTGCTTGAGTGGGTATGTTCTGGCCCAACTGGAGGTTCCTGGGATTTGCAGGGCAGGTGGGCTGGGGGTGTGTGTCTCAGCTGTGTCTGCCGGTTACTTGGCTCTACAATGAAACTGCTGGGGGGGGGGGGCACCTGTGGCTCAGTGGGTAGGGCACTGGCCCCATATACCAAGGGTGGCGGGTTCTAACCCAGCCCCAGCTGAATTGCAACAAAAAAATAGCCAGGCATTGTGGCAGGAGTGTGTAGTCCCAGCTACTTGAGAGGCTGAGGCAAGAGAATCACCTAAGCCTAGACTTGGAGGTTGCTGTGAGCTGTGTGATGCCATGGCACTCTACCTACCGAGAGCGATAAAGTGAGACTCTGTCTCTAAAAAAAAAGAAAGAAACTGCTGTGGGGACCCCAGGATTCCTGGGGATGCCCCTATTCCTCTTGTTGCTGTCCCCTCTCCCTGCCAGGGGGCTGACCCCCACATCCTGGCCAAGGAGCGGGAGAGTGCCCTGTCATTGGCCAGCACTGGTGGCTACACGGACATCGTGGGGCTGCTGCTAGAGCGTGACGTGGACATCAATATCTATGACTGGGTGAGGCACTACCCACCCCTGGCACCTCTCAGCCTCCTTGCTAACATTTCTGCCCTCAAACATTTATCAAGGCAGGGTGTGGTGACTGATACCTGTAATTCCAACACCTTGAGAGGTCTAGGCAGGAGGCTGTCAAGGTCAGGAGTTCAAAACCAGATGGGGCAACTTAATCAGACCCTGTCTCTACATAAAACACACAAAAAAATTAGCCAGGCATAGTGACACACGCTTGTAGACCCAGCTACTTGGGAGACTGAGGCAGGAGGATCTCTTGAGCTTAAGAGTTCAAGGCTACAGTGAGCTATGATCATGCCACTACACTTCAGCATGGGCAACACATTGAGACTGTCTCTAAAAAAAAATTAAACACAACAAAATTTTTGAGTGTTTGCAGGGTACTAGGACTGCTCTAGGCACTGGGAACATAAGTCAGACCCATTTCCAAGTTTGCAGGAGGCAGACATGTAACTGGACCACTGAGATGTAATGAACAGTGCTGTAATGGCAGGCACACAGGCAGCTCCAAGTACTCAAAGATCAGGGAGGGCTTTGTGTAAGAAGGGTCATGACCCAAAGGACAAGAAAGACTGGCCAGGTGATGAGCAGGAGGAGGAACCATGTTAAATTAGAGACCAGAGAGGGAGGTACACTGTGAGAATTGGGAGAGATAAATTGTTGAGTTTCCCTTGCCTCCCCCTCAACAGAATGGAGGGACCCCACTGCTGTATGCTGTACGTGGGAACCATGTGAAGTGCGTTGAGGCTTTGCTGGGTGAGTGGGAGTATAAACTGGCCCTGGGGGCCCCCAGAGCCACAACTGGCCTTGCAAGAATCCTTATACTGTTCCTGAAATGGGTGGTGACTATCTACTTCTCTTAGAGGTGGGGATTTGGGAAGAGGAAATGTTAGGATAATGTAGGGGTCTGGCCAAAGGGTTGAACACCTACACCTTCCATGCCTCAGGGACCCTGGAGCCACAGTCCTCAGAGGAAATTAAGCCTTAGAGGGGTGGGGCTCTTGTCCAAGGCCACATGGGCAAAGGGCAGACCCATGGCCACATGGTAGGTCATGAGGTCACTGGATCTCCCAAGTCTTCATATCCCATTCTGGGCTCCTGCTGCTAGGCCAAGCTCCTCCTCCAGCATCTGCTCTACTTTGCAGCCCGAGGCGCTGACCTTACCACTGAAGCTGACTCAGGCTACACCCCAATGGACCTTGCTGTGGCCTTGGGATACCGGAAAGGTTGGCCTGAGACCCACGAAGCAGCAATGGGGTGCCACAAGCAGGGAACCACAAAGGGGTACATGGGTTATCCTCTAAGAATGTCTGAAGACCGTCAGGGGCCATGGTTTACCTGGCCTGGGCATATCCCAGTCTTAACTTCTGGACTGTCTGTGTGTTGGGGTAGGGAGACCAATGGGTGTCAGTGAGTGGGCTGTGGTGTGAACACACAGGCACTGAGGCCAAAAGAGGCCCCAGCCCAACCTTAGGATGCTGGGGATGGGGGGAGTTAAGGAGGTATTTTGGAAGACCAGAAGAGAGGTAGACAGCATCCAAAGAGAGGCAGCCAGGCCACTATGAGCAGGGCCACTGAGGCCAACCCTCTCTATGGTGGGAGATGGTTTTGAGCAGGGAAAGATCCCAGTTTGACTCCCTGCATCCTCCCTGACAATGGGACCTCAGTTTTCCCATCCATGTAATGGGGAGATACTAACAGAACCAGCTTCCTAGGGTCATGGTGGGGATTAAGGGCTTAGGAAATATTCTCCTCCTTTCTTTGGAGTTTTATTCCATTCAAAACAGAAATCATTCCTTGCTACCCCTCTTGTCTTTTCATAAAAATCAAAGTTCACCAACTTTGGTAGGAAATACTTTTATAATTTTGGAAAACCACATAGAAATGGATTTTTACAAACTTACAGAATTTGAGCTTCCTGGGATGGGATGTGGATCTTTCATCCAAGTCCCAGGGCTGGAAGGCCTCTATTTCTCAATGGGGGGGAGAGTGCAGGTTGGCTGTGCCTCTCTAGCTCCCAATTCAAGCTCACAGTTCTCCTTTTTCCCTTGCCCTATCTCTAGTCCAACAGGTGATTGAGAATCACATCCTCAAACTTTTCCAGAACAACCTGGTACCTGCCAACTCTGAGTGAAGGCCACCTGCTGAGGACTCAGACACTCAGGGAACAAAACAGTTAACTCAGAGCTGGGGGAACCCAGAACTGGCTTCCAAGGCAGCTCCGGGACAGGTGGTGCGAGGGGACCCTTCCCAAGAGGAAGCAATAAACCTGTGCAGAACTTGAAGGACTTCACTGTATTGCTGTGTTTCCCCAAGGGCTTCCTGGAGGAGATCTTAGATTTTCTTCTCTCCCAGTACCCGCAGGTGGTAGATGACCACCCGGCCAAAAAAGTCAGTAGCATCCTCAAATGTTACCTTCAGCCGGTCTACTTCAGCAGCTGGCACAGGGAAGGTGTGATCACAGGCAGTCAAAGGAAACAGGTGGCTTCTTGTTTCCCACCTTCCAAGCCCCACCCTTCCCAGACCTGGACTGTAGTTCCATCCAGCTCCGACACCACCAATGTGTTGGATGACCTGGGCAAGTTGTGGGTTGCTCTGATCCTATCACATAAAACAGGTGGTCATTACCCCCATTTCACAGATAAGCAATGGAGGCCTAGAAGTCACACACCAGGGTTCCCACTCAGGTCTCGGTGAGCCCAAAGCTTTCAGAGGCCCATGCCACCCCACCCCAAAAGACCATGACAGGATATCTGAAGTGAGTTGCTATCCTCAGGATAGAAATCCACAATCTTGCTCAGAGCTTCATTTCCCTGTGAACCTGCAGCAGAGAAAAAGGAAGACAGTGAGTGTGAAGGGTAGTAGTCCCTGGACCCACCACCTCTCAGGATCTTCCAGTACCTTCTAGGCAGCAGTGGCGACTGGAAAAGCCCCCCTGGAACTGGATCTGCAGCTGGGAGACACCGACACGCTGGGGAAACTGTAATATCACCCACTGGGAGGGGCCCTGGAAGCAGATAGGGAAACTAAGGTCCATGGTCAGTACAGGCTCAGAGCCCTGCTCGGCTTGTCTTTCTCATTCACACAGTCCATGAAACAAACAAATTGAGTACATGTGTCCTTCCTGATATCCACTAGGCTCTCCTCCCCTGTCAAAAGTTGTCAAGACATCCTGGACTCCTGAAGCTGATTGACACCACCGATGTTGGGCCTGGGAGGCACCTTACCTGATCCGAGTTCCAGCACGTCTCCTCATCCTGATCGAACAGGTGTTTCTTTCCAAACTGCCGAGTGTTGCGATTCAGCACCGAACTCACCCTAGAAGAGGCACCAGTATGATCTGGGTGAGGAGAGGGACTGAGCCAGCTCCCGGTGCTGCGGAGGGTGCTCCTCCCAGTTTTGTCCACTGAGCTGGGCTGACCTCAGCCTTAGGGCCCTGACACTCTCTGAACCCCCAGGCTCTTACCTGCTTACTGTCTCTGGACAAACCAAAGAGTGGATCATCTCGGTTCCACAGGATCTCTCAGGGTCTGGGCTCAACTTGGGTTTGACTCCTGACACCACCTCAGCCACAGAGGTTACAACCTTGACCACGTCCCTGGCCTGCACATCCTTACCTGTTAACTCTGGCCTTGAGCCGTAACTCCCTTGCCTGTCCCAGTCCTAAATGTCTCGATCACCCTCCCACAGGCCAGAACAATTTAGGAGTGGTGATCGGAGAAAATGACAATGACCAGAGGTTAGGCTTTTCACAGGAAACAAGTTTCCTGCGGGTTTGGGGGACAGTCGTTCCCTATCTGAACCTCAGTTTCTCCCGGATCAACTCTGGAAACCAAAACCTGGGACCCGGAACAGTGTGAATGCAGCGCATGCGCAATGTAATTCAGGTACCGCCCTGCTGCCGCTCCTAGGGCAGGGTTTGATTTCACTCCACCCCTTCATGCCCGCTTCTTAAAGAGCCCAGGCTCAACGTTTAAGGTGGAGAAAGAAGGCCTTCTGTTTTCCGGGTGCTATTCCTTGATAAGGGATGTAGAGCACTGGTTTTGGAATCCGAGAGACTTCCTATAGCGATGGCTTCCTACTCGAGAAAGTGCTGAATACACTCCCTAACTGCTAATGCAGTCTGGGAACCCCTGAACCTCATTGCCTCCCAGAGGCCAAAGCAAGAGGTATGAAAAAGACCATGATGTTGGGAATATCAGGAGTCCTCATCAATCTCCTTTGTCCTTGTTAGAACATAGGAGACCTGTTCGCCAAATCTCCCTTTCCCAAAAGACATCAAAGAAGACTTCTGAGAGAGAGGTGGGGGCATGGAGATGGGTTTTGAAGCATGAAGAGGAGTTTGCCAAGTCAGATTATGCAAAGCTTCAGATACCAGGCTAAATATTTGGTTCAGTGATTCACTAGACAATTCCTGCCTTCCTCTACTGTTACACCCTTTTCCTCAGCCCTGTGTTGGATGATGTTAGGGGTGGCAAGAAACCTCAGTTCAAACCCAGTTGCTGAATGAGGAGACCCTGGTCTGAGCAAGATATAGACACTCTGTGCCCCAGAGGATCAGGGCTAAGCCAGAGGGTGAGATAGGGCTGGAGGAGCAGGGGCTTTAACCTGGAAGAAGAGGATCCTGAGAGAGATTTTTGACCTGCACCTTCATGGGTTGGCCGAAATTCACTAGGGTAAGAAAATATGGTGGGGGAAGGGCATTCCAGGCAGGGAGAACAGCATAAGGAAAAGCCTAATTGGGTGAAAGACCATGAATTTCAATAAAATATGTGGAGCCGAGAATGGGTGCAGTGGCTCATGCCTGTAATCCCAGCACTTAGAAGGCCAAGGCGGGTGAATTGCCTGAGCTCACAGGTTCTAGACCAGCCAGAGCCAGAGCAAGACCTCATCTCTAAAATTAGCCAGGCATTGTTGTGGGTGCCTGTAGTCCCAGCTACTTGGGAGGCTGAGGCAAGAGAATCGCTTAAGCCCAGGACTTTGAGGTTGCTGTGAGCTATGACGCTACATCACTCTACCAAGGGTGACAAAGGGAGACTCTGTCTCAAAGAAAAACAAAAGAATTATACTCTTATATATCACCATATATATAGCCGTATCCTTCTAGGCCTAGAGCAGTCATGAAAGGTATTTGAGAAAGGGCAGGTTGCCATCTGATCTGCATGAATGGAGGGTTCCCAGACAGAGCAGTCGCTGGCAGGAGACTGTTGTCCTCTGGCTTTAGCTGAATGGTCTGGCATCCAGCCCCTTTCTTCAAGGGCTGGGGGAATGGTCCCCCTGGCATCCTGCTAGCATCTGCCTGAACTCACTCCAGGATGGGGGCTGATGGGCAAACTGGGTCACCCACAGAAGGGCTGCCTCATAAACCCTGCCTCCCAGGACTTTCTGCATTCAGACATAGTCTGGTGCCACCAGCTTTGCTGATCTCAGGGATGGGACTGGAGGTGACAGGAAACACTCCACCCCCACCTTCACCCTCAGAGGAAGTTAGGAAGAGAATGGACTCTGGAGAACCCAGATCTGGTACAAATCTTGGCTGGACCATCATTGGCTGTGTGAATTTAGACAAACATTCTGACCTCTTAGTTTCTTCATCTGTAAAGTAAGGGGAATTCTATTTACAGGACCATTGGAGGACTCAGGGGGCTCTTTAAGTTGACACATAGCAATAGTGGCCGACATTTGTTGAGAGCCCACTGTGTGTCTGACTTGAAGCCATATATTTTTTGCCATCCATTGGCCCATTAAACCTGCCTTAGCGGGAGATGCCTGTGCCTCAAAGGAGTAAGGCGCCAGCCCCATATGCCAGAGGTGGCGAGTTCAAACCCAGCCCTGGCCAAAAACTGCAAAAAAAAAAAAAAAGAAAGGAAAAAAAACCTGCCTTAGCTGGTCCCTGTCACCCCTATTTTATAGCTGAGGACACAGCAACTTAGCCAATGTCCCCCAGTGAGATATGCATGGTCACAGGGCTCTCCACACCACTCCTGGCCTTGGCATGGGGCCACCTTGTCCACAGGGGTGAAGCCAGCTCCATACCCTCTTCCCACCTCCTCACCCCACTGGTGCCTGGGCATGAAAGGGCCTCCTTTTTCTCCAGGGAATTAACAGCTCCAGGCTCCTAGCAGGGCAGCCAAAAGTGGTCCATTCATTCTCCTGAGTGATAAGAGACTAAGAACTCCCACCCATGCCAGGAAACGGGGCAGGGAGAGCTCTAGAAAAGCGGTTCTCAACCTGTAGGTCTTGACCCCTTTGTAACAATAAAAATACTTCCTGCATATCAGATATTTACATTATGATTCATAGCAGTAGCAAAATTACAGTTATGAAGTAGCAACAAAAATAATCTTATAAAAAAATAATAATCTTATGGTTGGGGGTCACCACAACATGCGGAACTGTATTAAAGGGTCGTGGCATTAGGAGGCATTAGGAAGGTTGAGAACCACTGCTCTAGAAGGTTCAAAGGCAGCTCCTCTGCTTTTTTGGGGGAAAGTGAGGCACAGAAAAGCAAAGTCAGTTAGCTATGGCCACCTTGGGGGACTGGGATACAAATTGCAGTCTGACCCCAAAAATCTTCCCACCGGGCTGCGTTCTGCATTTTTCAGGGAGAAACTGGAGTTTCAGAGAAGCTGGGGATTTGCTGAAGTCACACAGCAAGTATGGGTCAGTGGGGACTCTCTCTGCATCGGCCCCCATTCATGTGGAAAACATAAATCTGTCATCTTGGAGCAGGACAGGAATAGGCCCTTGGTTAGCTTCAAGCCTGGGGAATGGGTATAACAGTTTCCCTGTGGTCTTACCCTGAGGTGACTGCAGAGGAAGGAGGGTGTAACAGAATCTCTGAAGCCTGGAACCCGTAATCTGTCCAGACTGGGTCTAATTTGCCCGCCAGGATGTGTCCAGGTCCAGCAGGGACCAGCACAAAGTAGAAGGATGCTCACTGAGTGTTAGCAGGGGTGATTGGTGCTGGTGAGGTGTAAGTGTGGCATTATACTGGAGGTAACAGTGTGAGTGTGAGTGAGTGGCTGGGTTTGCAGGGACTGAGCTGATCATACGTGGGAAGATTTGGGCCTGGTTGTGACAGTAGCTGGGAGTCTTGTGTATGTCAGGGTTGATGACATTAGTGCCCATTGAAGGTGGTTGTGTGCTCACTATCTCTGGGTGTGGCCATACCTGGAAACATGGTTGCGTGTGACATCTTAGGGCAAAGGTGAGCTTCCTGCGGCTCAAAGAAAGGTGAGGGTGGGTGAGTGTGAACAGCAATGAGTGTGTTTGAGCACAGAGGGATGCTAGATGCAGCCTCACTCACAGCTATGCATTTGGTCATGCAGCAAGCATGACTTGTATGTGATGAAATGTGGTTGTGTGGTTGTGCATAGCCAGATGTGGTTTGGGACAGCCAGGTTTGATTGTGCATGGCCAGGTGTAGTTTTGTGTGGCTGAGAAGACTTGTGGGTGGCCAAATGAAGTTGTATGAGAGCTGACTGTGCTATTAGTGTGGTTGGATGTAACTATGTGTCAATGGTGGTTGATGACTTTGTATGTAATTTGACCATGTGCCACTTTGGATATGTTCTGAGATACTTGGGGGGACACTGTTCACTGCTGCAGCCCAGCTCTGCTGGATGGCCTGGGCTCCCCGCCTCCACTCTAGCCCACTAGCCCCCTCCTCCACTGGTATTAGCCCCTGGCTCAGACCCCAGTGTTGGTGGGGGGGGACAGAGAAGGCCCTCAGGGATGGGGTTGGGGGGGGGGTCTTGTCCAATCCCAGCTCTGGCCTATAAATAGCTCTTTGAGCCCAGCAGATTCCCATGCAAGATTGCCTTATTCAATACCCCGGCAACAGCCCGCCTCTGGGCCCCAGGCCAGACCCTCTAAGCTCAACTCTGGTTCCTCTAGGGGAGACCATGGGGTAGGGAAGAGGGGGAGGGAAAGGATGGGAATAATTGAGGGTGGGAGTCATCTCTGAACTCCCACCAAGCCAATACCCATGCTGTGTATTCTTAGGGAGGTGATTCCATCTCTGTGAGCCTCAGTTTCCCCAGAAAACTGTAAAATAAGCAGCAGCCTCTGCTTGTGTGCTAACTTCCCATTTCCTTCTCCCAGCAACCTATAAGATGGGGACAGTTGGGTGGCACCTGTGGCTCAAGGGAGTAGGGTGCTAGTGGGTTCAAACCCAACCCCAGGCAAGAACTGCAAAAAAAAAAAAAAAAGATGGGGACAGTTCATTATTCCCAGTTAATTAATTTATTTATTTATTTGAGACAGTCTTACTCTGTTGCCCAGGCTAGAGTGCTGTCAGCAACCTCAAACTCCTCAGTTCAAGCAATCCTCCTGCCTTAGCCTCCTGAGTAACTGAGACTACAGGTGCCTGCCACAGTGCTGGGCTAGTTTTTCTTTTTCTTTTTCTTTTCTTTTTTTTTTTTTTTTTTGAGATAAACTCTCACTATGTCACCCTGCAGTGGCATCATAACTCACAGCAACCTCAAACTCTTGGGCTTAAGCAATTCTTTTGCCTCAGCCTCTCAAGTAGCTGGGACTACAGGCGCCCAGCACAACACCTGGCTATTTTTTTTTGTTGCAGTTGTCATTGTTGTTTAGCTGGCCAGGGCCAGGGTCAAACCTGCCAGACTTGGTGCATGTGGCTGGTGCCGTAACTACTGTGCTAAGGGCGCTGAGCCTGGGCTAGTTTTTCTACTTATTATTTTTTTTTTTTTTTCAGTTTTTGGCCGGGGCTGGGTTTGAACCCGCCACCTCCAGCATATGGGGCCGGCACCCTACTCCTTTGAGCCACAGGCGCCGCCCTAGTTTTTCTATTTTTTTTTTATTTTACTTTTTTTTTTTTTGAGACGCAGCCTCAAGCTATCCCCCTGGGTAGAGTACCATGGCATCACAGCTCATAGCAACCTCCAACTCCTGGGCTCAAGCGAGTCTCCTGCCTCTGCCTCCCAAGTAGCTGGGACCACAGGCGCCCGCCACAACGCCCGGCCATTTTTTTGTTGCAGCCATCGTTGTTGTTTGGCGGGCCCAGGCTGGGGATTCAAACCCGCCACCTTAGGTGTACGTGGCAGGCACCTTAGGCGATTGAGCCACAGGCGTCAAGCCTCTGAGTTCACTTTTTCAAATTATCTCCACCAGAGGAAACCAAATAAGTTAATTTTTCATTTTTTTCAATGATTTTTCACTTTTATGAAAATTCTCTTAAAGCATTTATTTAAGTGGCTCTAAAAAGCTAGGGATAACTTTGTAACATGTTTATCCTCATCCAGGCAAAATTGCATCTTTACACCTAACAAGGAATAAGCAAACTTACTGGACTGAATACACACACACTTAGCTTTTGTCATTCTTGAACAATATTCTGAACACACAGTGAAATATTTTGATGTTTGATGTGAATTATCCTGTGATCAAATCACTATATACTTCTTCTTGACCAAGTGACAAGTTTAGCACATGCATTTTAAATTTTTTTTCTATTGGTTATTTTTTGGAATGAAATAAATTAAATATGTATCCCTGTCCTTTAGGGATCTTTAGATCTGCAGCGACTGTGAATTCCCTGCTAAGGTCTCCCACACTAGAGTGGGAAGATTTAGGCTCCTAAGACCCAGATGGAGCTACCTAACCCCTCTGGAGAGCCCACTGTGATTACTGACCATGCCAGGAGGGAGTTCTGGGCCAGCACCCCGCTGCCTGCCTCCATCCCTATTTTACACTGCAGAAGTTAAAGAAAACATACCTGTGACAATGAGCTTGGTGCCAGAACCAAACATCTTCATAATTCCGCCACCCATCGACATCCACCATTTGAAAAGCCTTTATCAAAACCTCTCTTTGTTTTGAAATTGCATGGATATTTTTCAATATGTATATAAATACTTACTGATGATGTTAAGCCAAGATACAGCTCAAACGAAATCACAATAGATCTGAATATAAGCAGGAATTAAAGAACTAACCTCACTCTGTCTGGGACGTTCAGATTCTATCTCTTCTTCCATCACATAGCTTGGAGAGTCTAATTTTATCTTCTCGTGATTTTGCAGAAATCTTCTAAATCTCCCCTCTTTCATATATGAAATCAGTATTTGTCTAATTTATAGTAAATTAATATTTCCTCAATTTTCAAAGAGAAACAATAAGATTCTTGTGTTTGAATATTTAGTGAATGTATAATTAATAGGATGTACAGGTTTTGTGTGATTCAGATGTGTGGAGGAATGAGTACCTGGACTGATTTTAAAGTAACTTCTTTACAGAATCAGGATCCACAGTGGGCAACTTCCCACTGATAATAGGTCACATGAGTTGTTACAGAATATGAATTTAATGATGATCTCTTAAGTATATCTCTCATTATTGGTGAAAGACTGCTCTTTTTTTGACCTGAAAGTACCCTTAAACTTCCCAGAGCATTGAACTGAAATTATAAGCTGCTCATCAGAGGATGCTAGGTAGCTCTGGGTCACTCATTTATTAATATAATTTAGTATACCTGACACAGCTCCTTTACCACCTTCAATATTCCTGCAAATTTGATACAACACAGAAAGAAAAGTGAATGATGTCCAAGTGACTCTTCATTCACTAAGAATTACATTTCAAGCATTTAATAAATTTATACTCAGTATTAATTTTATAATTTTAGGGTGGGAGAGAGGTAAGCACTGTAACTAGAGGCTGAAACATTGTGTTCATTTATGAGTACAGATTGTGAGCTATTAATTAAATAGTCAGGTAAAAGGTCTACTTAAATGGTCAGGCTACAGAAAAGGAAACAGAATATAAAAATATTACTTACTGTTTCTAAATATAACATAATGGTCCAGAGAGCATGCATTTTGGAAAAGACAAGTCTCAAGTAGATCCCAAACTTTGCCACAGTAACTACTCCTGTGAATAGGAAAGTACCTGAACTTGTCTTAGGCTCGGTTTCCTCATCTGTGAAATGGGAGCAAGAGGATCTCCAGTATACAGCTGCTAAAGAATGAGATAGGGTACTCACTGAAATTATTTTGCATGGCTTCTGCTTCTCACTAAATATTAGAGAGTATAAATTCGCTCCTTAAGGGATAATACCCATTTGATCAATTTCTTCCAACACAATATATAGCTTTTACAAGCAGTAACTGCTACACAAAAGAAGGACATGAGCTCATGAACTTAAGACCTTCTGTTTCTCTGGCAACCACAGGCCAAAGAACAAAGGCAGGGCCCAAGCAAAGCAGAATCTAGAAAACTTACTCACCAGACTGGCAGCTTGAGAGCACTGAGACTGTGTCTTATTTACCCTTTTATCTCCAAAATCCAGGACAAAAACTTTTCAAGAAACAATTTTCTGAGAGAATGAATGAACAAATGAAGATGTAAAGCTATGAAGATTCTTTTCATTAAAGTTGGAGCTGAAATGTTTCATTGAACTTGCAAATTCTATTAAATTGGGCCAGCTCCAAGAAGCATGACAAGAGTTACAATAGCATGGAATTTGACTGATCTCAGCCTATCCTCTGAGAAACAAGAATAATAATAAGGGAATAGATTGACATTCTGTATTAATTTATATAAGAACAATTTTTTTGCACTGTTGCTTGAAATAAGCTCAGAATTAATAATATAGGTTTTACAGGTTATCAGGAGAAAGAAGCACTATGTTATATTTCAAAATAAAGAGAAGAAATAATTAAGGAAATTCCATTTTGATATGTCTGATTCAAAAGACCCACAAAAAAGTATATTGGATCAATAACTTATACCAATTGTCTACAGATGTGGTCCTCAAAACATTTTGATTTCTAGTCTGAGTCCATGTGTGCACACATGTGTGTGTGTGCGTGTATGTTCTAAAAGTAGAATTTCAATCTGCTCACAGATAGGAAAGGGAAGAAATCATTTATAAAACCACTTTGCTTCCAACCCAGTACAGACTATTTACACTGCAAATTGCTATTTATACTGAGGCTAAGAATGTGGCAGACTCAAAAAAAGGTTGATTCTCTAAACATCATTTATATCAGTTCATCATGACTAGGGTAAAAATAGAAAAAAATGTTACTTACCAGGGGTTGTTACTATGAGTTTACTCCCCTCTGTAAATTTCTTCATCCAACCTTCAACATTACACTAATCACAGCTCCTACAGAAGTCCCAGCCTCTGCTAACATGGCCAGTGGTTTAATGACTTTGTACTGGCAATTTGATTTTTTGAGCTCCTCTGTAAGTTCTTGAATATAGGTTTTGTGACATCTGATAGTTTGTAATTTTGATTGAACATTGACCTCATGAATTGCCTGTTTTCTACTAAAGAAGTTATTGAAAGGTTACAGAAAATGGGAAGGGTAAAAGCTGACAAAGACGGGAGCAAGCCCAGCTGGTCGGCCTACTTCTTTTCTAAATTGACAGGAAAAGTATTCACAGAGTCAACTCTCTTTTTTTTTTTTAATTTCCAGGTGTTCCATTGTGTTGAAACTGCTCAAAGACTGCATCAAAGAAAAGGTCCTTCTCTTCTCAGAAATACCAGGATGTCTACGTTAGCAATTTGGGGAAATATTTCTAGAAGGAGGAAACACTTTCATAACTGCAAAATA
>CAUYQV010184030.1:0-29823 GCA_963574575.1 Galagoides demidoff
GGGCAGGCCACTTTCAAAGGCTCCATGAAGCACATGTCATTCAAGTCTCCACGTTTGCCTGGGGACCTCTCCTGGCCCAGTGGTGCGTATTCACCCCAACGCAGGGTTTTGCCAGAGGAAAACTGTTTTAAAAGGTGCGTAATTATCCAAATGTGATAGCAGTACTCCTTCCTAATAAGAAGTAAAGATTTGAGTATTTCTAAGCAAAGAAAGATTTGTTTAGAATGTTGAGTGAGAAGTGAATTTAGGACTCAATCACAGTGGACAATGTACTGTGATGCTTTTAGAAGGCTGTTTTTATAATTTCAAACTGAAAAGCAAACATTTTCTGACTGTAATTTTCTTTAAAAGAAATTACAGCTTTACACAAAGTGGAGTCCTTCAATTTTCGACACTATTCTTGGGGCCAATCAAACAAGCAACAGATTTGTCGGCTGAAAGTCTGAAAAATTTTTAAAAAACATTTAAATTTAAATGTAAATCCCACTTAGGACCCGTGATGTAGCCCCGAGTGTTACAGCAGCATGCAGCCATCGGCAACTGGGGCAAGGAGCTGAGAACCTTTCAGGTCAGAGGTAACCTAAGGGATTATAGGGAAGTCGGGGCCTAAGATAGGATTTGTTTTTTTCCATCACTGTCTGGCATTGAATTTATTCAACATTTCTTGCCTCTCACAGAGACCCTGTGAGTGTAACTCTGCATTAAATGACCAAAGGCCAAGTATGGTGCCAGCTTTGCTGTGTCCGTGGCAGCATAAAAATGAGATTTCCAGTTATTTTGACCAGCATGGGAGAACACCGTGGGACAGCCATTCTGAGCTCCCTTGGGAGAAACTCGCATCCAAACCCAAGTGTGTGCTGCTTGCACACTTTCATGTCTATTAACAGAGTTACATGAAAAAGTCCAAATAAAAGAGCTTTTTGCATCTTTAGATTGACTTAGAATACCTTCAGGTCCTAAGGGAGCAAAGCAGAGAGTGTGAGACATGCATCATTTATGTCAACGAGGGCCTCAATTAATTTTCAAGGATCCAGAACAACCCTTTCTCACTCAGAGCATCCATGACATTTTAAAAATACTACTTCTGGAAAAGGAAACTGCCCAATTTCATTGAATTCTTATTAGAACACTTTCTAAAGGCAAATACGCTTAACACATGCATTTGAGAAGGCTGAGTGGCGGGTGGCCCTGGACCCGGGCACCCGCGCAGGTGTCTGTGCCCTACCTAGGTCCTCCTCTGTCGGCCCCGGGAAGCTGATGCCCGGCTGGACCAGGTCTCCACCTTCTTCCTCTGCAAAGACAGAAACAGAGTCACCCTTTAGTAAATTTCTGGTGTGGACGGCACCACAGTACATCGCAAAACTCTTTGGTATCGACACAGTTCAACATGAAAGCACCTTCTGATTTCTTAAATGTCAGGGCTCAGAGCCTGGCATTTTGTGCCAACAGCCTCAGAGATGGCCATTCTTCTCTGGAAAACATCTCTCTTGTCCCAGTACTGACTTAGGGATTCTCAGCTTCACCTTTGGTTTAACCTAGAATTTATCTCATCATCTGCATAAGAACAGACCTCTGTAAACCAGCCCCAGAGGGTTTTCCCTGCTTCATCTGCGGTCAAGGCTTCCCTGACTGTCTAGAAAGGCTTACACTTGGGGAAGTAATTCAACTCATTCAATTCATTGCTTTACTCGGCAATGTTCAAAGCCTTTGGTTACTGTTTTAGTGCTTAATATTAGTTGATTTTAGGTCCATTGTGTCCAAAACGCTTATTTCGTTTCCTTCTGTTGGGAGATCATTCTAGGTCACTGGCATTGATTTCCAATTGTTCTCTCTGTGCACAACATAAAAGCAGACGCTGCTTTCTTAGCATGACATCACTGTGCGGCTGGGAAAGGCCTTGGGGTCACTGGCACCGTCCTTCTCTCATAGGCGGGGAAACAGGCTGGGGAGTGGCACGGACCCCACGAGGTCCAGCAGCCCTTGCCATTTTGTGCCATGCTCAGCACACCAAGTGCACGGTGTTTAGACTGCCCTGTTTCTGCACCTGCTGTGGTGGTCAGGTCAGAGGTGTCAGGCTGCCCAGGGATGCTGTACTACAGGGACCCACAGCGAGAGGTGAAGGGTCCTAGTCTGAACTGTCTGAAGAGGGACACGGGAGTTTCAGACAAGGGAGCTTTTGGTAATACGTTACAGATACCTGCAAACATATTTGTATCTATGGGATATGTGGCAAAATGATCACATACGTGTACACATAGGTATATGTACGTGCGTATATATGTGTCATCATTTTGGCATGTACCATAAATATAACCTGAATATAATTGCATGTTCTCTAGACAAGCATCTCTGCATGTCTGCCGGCTTCCAATATCCAGGGGTAGACAGTGAAGCCTGTTCCTCTGGAGTTAGAGAAGCTATTCCATAGTCTGCCAAGGGTTCATTTTAGTACCTTACTACAGAACCTGCTTACACTACCATCACCTCTTTAATTCAGCCCATCAGCCTCTGCCATTTTCACTAAGTGGACAGAAAGTTAGGCAAGGAAGACGGCAGGCAGATTTGGCAATGGGAGGTGCTGAGGAAGAGGGCGTGGCCCCTCCGGGATAAATGTGCAGTAGAATGTCATTGCCTGGGATCTCCCAGTCACTGATTGTTAAAAAATATATATGTATAATAAATGTCTATTTCAATTGTGCTAAATATTTTACAAGACAGTTCATTCGAATGATTTAACATAAGTCAACCCATTTCCTCAAAGTGCACAGCAATGTACACATTTCAATTTGGGTTTTCCCATTAATGAACCGCCTACCACAAAGCCAGTCTGACCACATTAAGTAAAATATGAAACCAAATACCACAGCTTTTCATTTGTTCCAAGATACACTAGACAATTCTCCCTGAATGCGGTCTCCATGGAGACTCAATCACACAGTCTTATTAACTTGAAAACAGTGCGTTAGAATAGAATTCAGGAGATAAACCAAAACAACAAATTCTCCATGACGAATTGCACACATTCCCCTTAGTTTCAACTCACATTGAGAACAGAAGTACAGGCGTTAGCTGAATGGACATGAAGGATGCGTTAACATCACGCTGTTGAAATCACAAGTACGAGGCTCAGAGAACAAGGACCACAACAGGAGCAGGCAGGACACACGTGTAAGCTGACCAAGCTGCACACAGCACACAGCGCCTGGGCTTAGCAGGATGAACCCACAGCACTGCAGGAGGAACACACCTAGTTATTCTGAGAACGTACTCCAGGGAGGATGAGCAGGTGTGTTTGAAAGTCAGCCTCAGTTCTGGGGGAAGATGCGATTGGCTGCTCAATTTACCTCTGTCTAGAAGCAACTGAACTTAGGAACTTGGAAGCTAAGAAATACAACATGCCTACAGTTATGATTTAATAAAAAATTAAATTAAAAAAAGAAATACGAGGTGGGTTCAGGGCACTGAAGGTTCTTGTTTGTGGTGTCACCTCCTCACTCATGCAGCATCACTGGCAGGTCCAACCCTACCTCATCTAGCAGGGCTTCATGTTCCCACCTCGACTCTCTCCAGTAAGGCCCTCGTACTGCCGCCTCCTTCCCAGGTTTATACAATGGCATAAGCAGACGTCATAAGAGAAAGAGAGAGGGGACATTCCCGTGATTTTTATTATAGTATATTGCTTTAGTTTTTTGATTTTATTATTAGTTATTGCAATGAATCTCTTCGTGCACCTAATTAGTAAGATAAGCCTCATCACGGGTGTGCTTGTGGTCTGAACTATCAGAGGGTTCAGGCACCCACTGGGGTTCTCAGAATGCGCCCCCGCCATCAGTCAGGCTGGCGTGTTTCCACCGTGCACCTGCCACAGCCCCAAGTGCTTTTTCGGCAAGGCCTTGCCCACATCACAGGCTGTGAGACCAGTGTTCTGGGTCTCCCATGACCCTCCATGCCCGGCAAGGTGGGTGCTGACAGAGATTAAAAAATGGGCTGAAGGCATGAAATGTGAGGATGCAGAAGGCTCTGAAACTGGAATGCCCTGGTAATGTTGGCAGCCCATATTGCTGCTGTCTGCGCCTGGAGAGAGACCCAAACACCCTTTTTTTCAGGAGATTTCTGTCTTCACAGCCCTCCCTAAGGGGAAGAATTACTTTGCTCCACACGAAAGATGAGCAGTATCACCCACGGAGCAGACTGTGGCTGGTGTCAGTGGAACAGCTCTGTTTGCTGTCCTCCCAAGCACCTTCAGATGTGTTGACTGTGCCTCACTCAGCCGCTTCCTTCCCCACCGCCCAAACTCAGTGCCTCCCAGCCAGGAGAGGCCGGGAACTGCAGAGACCACAGGTGTGGGGTTAATCAGCGCCGTGAAATTAATAGTGCCTATGTCGGACATCGTGCTCAAATTTCCATCACATTTTCTTAGCAAAAATAGAAATAGGCCTTCAACTGAAACATTTTGGAAATCATCCACTTACACATTCGAATGCATCTAATGAGTTTTAGTCTTCACTAGAGAAACACAGTCTTTTAACGTTACGACTCTTGATGGGGTTTTCCTTGATTTCAAACTGCTCACTTACAATATTTTCTGGCTGAATTCACTTTATGAATTGTTTTTCTTCTCTGCAGAAACTTCCTCATAGCAGGGCCTTCCAACCTGCACACTCACTGGCTGTGCCGAATCAGGCCGTTTGTGGTTGTGTCTTGGAGTTTCTCCTCAGAGCCAACACCCACCTCTACGTGTGCAAAGTGCCTCTGCCAGGAAACACAGATCCGCTGTGCCAGGAACCACTGGGCACAGTCAGAAGAGCACAGATCTGCCACCAACCAAACGTGTGCTGGGGGCATTTTCTGTCCTCTCAGAAAGCACCTTCATGTTTCAAATACGTAAATGGCCACTCTACTCCCCAGGCCCTGGAGGGGTCTGGCTGGCTCTGAGGTAATTTGTGACAGCACTTAATAAAAATATAACACATACAAGGCATCCTACTCAGTGTACGGGCTGTGCCACAGCCCCTGACTTACCACGTGATGAGTCAGTGCCCAGAGGGAGAATGGGGACGTGGCGTTCTGTCAGCATGGGTCCGCAGGCCATGGCTCAGAAGTGGGGGCCGGAGAGTGAGGCCCCCCAAAGGGCTCAAACCCTGGCTTTTCTCTTGATGGGCCCCTAGAGTCTAGGGCAGTGATTTTCAAACACTTTTGAAGATTATTAATCAAATTATTTTTGAAAGAAGTTCAAAGCACAATAAATAAATTCTTCTCTTGATTCTTTTTTTTTTTAAATCAACATAATTTAGGTGTTCTGCAGAAGTTCAACTCTAAGTTCAAATGTGCCATGAGATAAAAAAGGTTGGAAAACACTGGTCAAGGGCTGCTTCATTGCAAGATTCAGCATTGGCCTCCTAATGGGGCTTTCCTGGACACACTGGAGAGTGAGGGATGGGTCACACATCCCATGTGCAGCCAGAAATCAGATGTCCACAGAAACCAGTGGACACAGAATCTTTTCTACAGAGCAGGGAGGCTTGCGTTTTCAGGCACTCCAAGGTGGCTCTGAGGCACCTCTGGGGACAGTGCAGGCCCTGGAGTGTGGTAATTGCATTCTTGTCTTTCCACTGGGGCCCAGAGGCTCGCAGGACTGGCTTACGGGGCGCTCTGTGGCCATGGGGCCTGGCATGAGCTCTGCAGATGCACGCATGCACTACTCAACATCAAAGATGCACTGAGCTCGGAGAACCAGTGACTCACAGCATTCATCTGCAGACACCAGAGACACTTAACATGCCGGGAGGCAGCCCTGCTGCTACGGAAACAAACTCTGCTAGGCCCGGAGGATGAGGGCCTGGAATCTGCTGCCCTTCAGGGGGCTGCAGATCAGAGTCTCTCTGGGCATAGAGCCAAACATTTCATGTCAACGTGGAGAACACAGATGTGGTTTTCCTATGCTGAATTCACACGGTCGATCTGATGATCACAGGAGCATGTCCAGATGGTTCACTGAGGATGCACCGTCACTGCTGCAGCCATTTTAGCCCCCAGATCCCCCAGGATGGCCCCACGAGCCCAGGTGCCAGACTGTCCAATGCAGCATGGCAGCTGGGGGAGGGGGTGCTGGTCTGACACATCAGCCGGGCAGCTGGACAGTGAGTCTTAGCCTCCTTCCCGTGTAGGCCCCCAGCATCTCATCCAGCCGTCACCTTTCCTTCTCCTCCTGCCGGGTATAAGTCACAAGACTAAGTGGACATTGGTCCCTTTCCAATCCTGGCAGGTCAGGAGCAGCACCCAGACCACCAGAGAGCCCCAGTTGTGGGAATCAGTGAAGAAAAATGACAGGTTGAATAATAATCGGTATGCATGTCTGCAAATGTGCCCTGGCCTCTCAGTCGTGATGCCGGATTGTCACCTCGGGTCCCACAGATGCAGAAACCGAGGCTTCAGAGGGTTAAGTGACCTCTCCCTGGTCACAGAGGAGATGGGTCTCCAGGAAGCCACGGCTCCAACCAGGTTCAGAGTTCCTCTTGCTCGCCCTGTGCGGCGGCGTCTGTGTGCAAGACAGCGCTGAACGACCCTCCTTTCTTACAGACAGGCCCCATGAATGCCGGCTGCAAGGTTTAGAAAAGCAGCAGAGAGTATGTCCACTTTCAAATGACAAGTTTTCAGTTTCTTCAAGCACAAATTGCATCTTCTGGGCAGGGGAGGGCGTTGTCGGGAAATCATGCTAACTTGGAGGAATAAGAAGCAGTGGAGCCCTCAGAGCACCAGACGGACGGGTGAGTGTGTTTAAATGTGAAAAGGGAAATTGTACACAAGAAAATGATGGACTTCTTGGTGTGAAGGGTACAACAGCACTGCCACCTCATAAACACCAAGCCGAGGTAACCGTGTGCCCGGCCTCTGCCTGCGGCCTGGCACCCCCTTCCCTGTGTGCCACGGGCTTCTCCACTGCTTTCCCGAGGGTAATGGGGAGATGAGGCTGTGTTTGGGGGCACCCTCTGGGCAGCCTCCTCATGGGGAAGAGGGACACAGGTGGGACCTGGCTTCGCGGAGCTTGTGTAGACCCGGCACCTGTGGGGCGAACAGGCTGTTTCCGGGACTTGCAAAGAAGACTCAGCAAATTCAGTGCCGGAAAGTGCGCCACGAAGTTGGGCTGAGTTTGCCCAGTTTCTAGGTCCTTTTCATTCTTTGGAAGTTTTCTTTTAAAGGAAGCACACTCAAGTCTGTATTCTAGCTGCCTCCCTAATGACAGGATTTGAAGGCTGCTTCGATGAAGGGCTCATTTCTGCTCCGTGAGGACAATGACATTGATTAGTTTTAATGCCAGCTTCCTCTTCCCTGTCGTTCACAGCTGTGCCACCAGCCTGCATTTGCCACTGCCGTAATGATTACTAATGGCTTTTCTTTGAAACCATAGAAATGCTCATAATTTCATTTTGGACCAAGGATCAAGTCTCAGCAGAAGCTGCCCCTAAAGTCTACAGAATTTTCACTGATAGTTAGATGTCACTTAACTTAGCCTAAGAAGAAAACTCAAAGCACTAATGAGGCCACCTCACTCAGCAAAGAATGACAATAAGTGGCTTTCTGTCAAAACAGGTGGCAGCTAACACTCAGGACAGCAAGTATCGGCATTCCCATCACCACATGTGCAAATCACCCCCACGTGTCTTGTTTCCAGGCTGTGCTGGCCTCATCAAGTTAAGTTAGCCACCACCGTGCATTCAAATAAATTACAAAATCATCTCCCTTATGACTAAGAGCAACACACACTTAATTTTCCTGGACTCAGAAAAAAGATTAAAAACCGCTGAGGCAGTCCATTTCTTTTTTAAATAAGAGCTTCAAGATGAAATTGTATCTGTATGCTGTTAAACTTGAACATAATTCACTTGAAAAGTGCCATTAATTAAATTTTATAGGATATGCTTTAAATCCCTTGCACACCCATCAGTACATAGTGGTCGCATACAATGCCAGTTTTGTGCCTGATGAACCCAGTGGGGGTCAGTCACTGGCCTCGCAGTAAATGCTATAATTTCATGAAAACCCTTTATATTCTACATATCATTGTACAAGTCACTAACAACACTTTAACCACCCTCTCTGCACGTTCTTTTCATTTTCTTCTTTGGACGTGTGGCTGGGACAGATGTGTTTGCTCATTCACTGCACGCCTTCATGTAATTCGGGTCTTTCCCACGGGGACACCAACCTTTTTTTGGTAAGCTTTTCAATGCTTGTCTCAGAACTCTTCCCTTCGGATCAGTATTAACCACTCCTCTTGTCACTGTGCCTTGTCCTCGATTGTACTTGTGTCCACAAAGATTCATTGCATTGTGTGCTTTTTGTGGACACCGAGGGAGTTTTGGACTCACCTTCTTATGTTTCTTCACAGAGCTGTTGTGCCAAATCTTTCAAAAAGCATTTTCTTCCTGATCATTTCTCCAAGTGAAATTGCAGCCCGTGGCTATTGGTCTCCCCCCAAAATCACATACAAATTGCATGCTGCAACATCAGTGATGCTGGAGAAAATTGCCAGGGGCCAATGCTGAGTTCCTCAAGACAGGAAGACCCTGTCACGCATTTATCAGGCGTGTCAACACCTGCTTTGGTGTGCTGCGATGGTGGATTACAGCAGGCTTGTTATCGGTCACCTTCATGTCTCCACACTGTGTGGAAAGCACTGTTACCACCTCTCCTGTCCCTGGAACATAACTTACTAATGTCCCATAGGGAGAGAAGACAAGCCTTGCCGGACCAGATGGAGAGTTTCTCATTGATGCCAGCCAGAGTTCTACACAAAAATCCCTTTTATCACTGCCAACAGTACCGATGTGGTTGTGTTCTTTTGAAGCAAGTTGAAAGCCAGGGTGACAGAGGTAAACGTTCCATCTATGGTTATATTTCTGCTGAACTGATCCAAAGGACAGTTCGGAAGGGTCTGTAATTTCCCTGCACATGGCTCTGCAGCAAAACAGGAGTGTATATAAGAATCCCACAGAAGGTTCCTGGCAGTTCCACACTTCCCAGGTTAGGCTGGTACACAAAGTGTGAATGGATAATGCTCATGGGAAGAACTGATTCCTCACGGACAGTGACAGACTCGTGAGGACTGGAGTAAAGTGAGAGCTGATTTGTAACCATCCTTGAAGACCCTCAATTCAGAGCAGACAGCAGGCTTGGGAGAGCCTTGAGTGTAAACATTTCGGTCAGCGTCACATTCTGTGTCCTAAAAATGTAGCACAACAACCTGGAAAATTCTCCTCACTGAAAAGGTCTCTTTGTCAGTACACATCACAATTTAGAAGAATTCCAAATAGTCCTAAGACTTCTTCCTTTATGAAATCACCAGAAGCTTGGCTGAATCTGTTCTTATATAACTTTTTGAAACTTTATAGTTTCTTATTTGTTAACTCGATAATTACATCCACAGTTTCATTATCAGTAATGGTTGGGAAGCATTCAGTGGAGTTTCGGTTCTATTTCCAGTCACAGGCCAGGCTGAGTCCTCACAGTATTCGTCTCCCCTGATCCATGTGAGCTGTGGGGTCCATGGCGTTCCTGACGCTCAGCCATCTGAGCCGCAGGCTGCTCTGTCCTTACCTGGGCGTGACCTTCTCTTGGGCTCCGTATTTTCTATTTCTTCTTCTCCATTGTCTTCTTCTTCCTCTTCACTCTTCCTCAGAATGTATAATCCCATGTCCCACCTCTACGAATTCCTCTTGTCACTGTCTGAACTAGTGAAAATGCCCCGTCATGTCCTTCAAAATCTGACACTATCAGTTTTTCCTCTGTCTCAGCTACTGACAAATTATACTGCCTCTCTGACATATTTGTGTTTGTATCATGGGGGAGAAAGTAAGTCATTGCCTGACATAAATAGATTTGCAGAATTATCAGACAGCCTGTGCTATCCGTCCTACATACCTTGATCTTTACCAAACACAAATACACTGCTGACTAACTTCATTATGAAAAACACTCAGAAAAAAATGGAATTCTGGCTTTTCCTGGAAGAGACTGTATCTTCACTGGCAATAAGAAAAGTGTTGGAAACTGCTGATCCAAGAGATCTGACATGGGACGGTGTCAGTGGGTGAGGGTTTAATAACAAAGGGAAACCCCAACTCCCCAAATAAACAAATACACAACAAAACCCAAAACCATGGAGGGGCCAGTCCCTGACCCTCCAAAGGCATGCAGCTGTTTAATAAGGTTTCATAATCAAGGAACCCTTAAAGATACGCCCATCAGGTTTACACAGAAAATACTACCTTAAAGACAGAGTAAAGGGCATTTTACAAAGCTTAGAACCACAGTCTTCCTCAGCTGAAGTTTCCACTGCTTGTAGCTATGTTTCTTAAGAGCCCCAGAGGTCAGAGCCACAGCGTAGAAACCAAACTCATTCTGTGTCTCTGATGGGCTCCCAAGTCCTGCACGAGCAGACTCTCGGTGGAGCTGCCACATAGCACACAGGGCGACGGGTTTAATCTGAATTTCAGAGAAACAATGAATGCTTTTGAGTGTAAGTATACCCCATGAAATACAAATAGTTTCTGAAATTCAAATGTAACTGGACCTTCTGTGTTTTCATTTGCTAAATCTGGGGGAGTTTTAGGGGCAAGTGCTCAGGCCTCACCCCCAGAGACTGCGGTCCCTTTGGTTTGGGGTGGGGCCAGAGTCCCTCTATTAGCAGCTCGGCGGGTACCGCTGCCGTGCAGCCAGGGTTGAGAATCACCAAGAAGCTGGAATGAACAAAATGATTTACTAAATTGCTTTGCCTTCTCCTGACCACCTGCCCCTGCACGGGCAGGTTGTGGCCACCTGCTGCCTGACCCGAAGCCACTGAGAAAATTATGATCCCCCTGGAGGCAGTGGATGGGACTCATCCTGTCTTCACCCACTCTCTGTTTCTTTGTTATACAACGTGCTTTCTAGATGGGAATTTTTCAGGAGTTTGAACATGAAAAAGATGTTAACTTTTAAACACTCTTAAATTCTTTATTTGACATATTGTCTTATTTTCCGACACTTGATGAATTTTTGGCATCACTTCAACCCGGGGTGCTTTGATGTGGTGGGAGATACAGGAGCTCCAATGACGTGTTATTATTATACCTCTTTCTGGATTTTCTGCAAATGGCTTCAGGGTAAGTAGCGATGCCCATTTTTTTCCTTTAAAAAATTGATAAGCCTTGATCTTCAAATGTCCAATTAAAGCAGAATAGTTAAATAAATCACAGTACCATTATAGTGTAGAATGCTAGAGAGCTTTTAAATGTTTTAGAAATTCCCAACATAATGTTAAGGAGAAAAGCTATATGCAAACTGTATGTGCTTTATGATCGTGATTTTGCTGTGAAATAAAGTCTGGAGGCAATTAACCAAGATGGTAGCAGTGATTGTCTCTGATTAGAGGAATTATGGCTACATTTTATCTCATCTACATTTTTTTGTGCCTTCCAAGCTTTCTTGGAAAAGTAAAAAGACTATATGCCTTTTACAAGTATAAAAAATTATAAAAATACTTGGCATCCAGTAGCCTTCAGTAAAGCCAAAATCGTCTTCATTTTTGGAATCAGATACCTCAGAATGAGAGAATGGACGGTGGTGAGAGTGTTTAGCTTTACTCTTCATCTCTTTCAGACTGATATTTCTTCATTGTCTCCCCTTCATGCCTGTGATGGCTGGACTGAGATTTACAGAGAAGGTCATAGAAAGCAGCTCCCACAGCTGTCCACCTGGCTCTGGGCACCATCCCTGTGTGCAGGTCACATCAGAACTCAGCCTCACACGCAGGGTGGCCTTGTTCTGTGAAATGGACTTGGGCTCTCCAGAGGCACATGGGCACCGTACGCAAGCAGCTGGGATTTCAGTGTGGACTGTTGCTTTCCAAACATTTTGTCCATGGGTGGCATAAAGAAGGAGGTATTCTCTTGGCCAATGTGGGGTTCTAGGACATCCAGACAGACCACCCTCAGGACACATCTGAGCAGGGTAATGCCTTAGCTCCTCAGAGAAACTGAGCTGGGTGTAGACGTCAACAGCAGAGATTAGTCAGGCTGCCTGTCAGCTCAGTCCCTGAGGCTCCATCCAGTGTCCTCCTAGGATCAACCTCATAAAAAAGCTATGAAATCTTAGCAGCAGGGATGACATCCCTGCCTGCCCCCAACCCCAGATCTGGGTCCCTCGGCAACCCTCTCATCCTCCCAGCAGGCCAGGCACTGGCCTCTGCTGTCTGTGACACTGTTCACTAATCACACCCACTAATCTCAGAGAAGGGAACTAGTGTTATCTGAATGCTTAAAATAAAATGTTATGCTATCCATTTTGCAAATGAGGAAAGTGAGCTTCGAAGATAATATGTCTTTAACCTAAAATCCTATGACTGCTCCAGGGAAGCACTGATTAGAACCAGCGTCCTGAATTTCTTTCTGCCTCTGAAGTCCTCATTTTCTCCTGTGCCACATGCTGGCATTAACTGCATACATGTTTTCTGAGCTGTTGCAACTGGTCTGGGGTTAAGCAGGGTGACAACACAGGCAGGGAATGTGAGCCAGGACCACCGAGACTTGCTTTTCTTAGGTGTTCGACTGCCCACTCCATGTTTCTTTTTCCTCTTGAAACCACACCTTCTCTGGCAGAAGAACCTGGGCTAAGAAAAGAGACATGCCAAACCCACTGATGCTGACCTGCAAGGGCCTCCTGCACCGTAATGGAGTACCTGTCCTCCCGCCAGGGCTGACTCCCGGACCTGCGTCTGCCCCGGACAGGAGGCCCCCTGGGAAATGCTGGGAGTCTAAGGGTCAGCAGGCCTGGCGCAGTAGGTGGAAGGAGGACTCCTCCAGCCCTGCTCTAAGGGGGTTGTTAAGAGATCCTGAAGGATTTGCCACAGCTTGGAACTTCACAAGGAACTAAATTGTTCTGACCTTACCAGAAAGAGTCTTAGCAATTATTGAACTTCTTCTTTAAAAATATCACTTAAACAAAGATTTCCACAGTTATGAGGGAAATGTCCTGGAAATGGAAGTCTGGAGGGATTATCTGAAGAGGACGTGGCACAGAGGCTCCCAATGACCTCAGGGCCACTGCTCTCCCGGGGAGGGGAAAGGAGTCTGCAGAGCACGAAAATGCCCCTGACCGCTGGTGCTTGACCAGCACCTGAAGACTGACAACAGGAAGGGTGACAAGCTGTGACTCAGCCGCGAGTGAGGCAGGGTCCTGACGGCAGGGACTCAAGGTCTGGCAGGAGAATCACATATCAACATCGCTGTGCAATGGAATTAGCTTTTCAGCACCATGGAGAGCTCTTGGGTTCTCTGGGTGGGATCAACGCCCTCCGAGGGCAAACTAGTTTAAGATTTATGTTTTTTAACTTCAGTAACACTATTTAAAACTTGCATTCGAGTATTAAAACTGTAAAAACACAAACACACAGAGAATTAATTATGAAAATGTATACTGAAATATTTCACAGCCAAAATATTATGTTTATTCTCATTTTTTAAAAGAGAGCAACATTGAAAATTTGATTTGTGGTTGGTTGTTTCATACCCTGAATCTCTGTAAATACCCACTTTCAGTACCACTTAGCCATAAAACTTAATTTTGATCCATATTCCCAGGCCCAGTCATTATTCATTTATTTCACTTTGGGTATTAATAAAAGCAAATAACATTTGTTACAAAATGACAGATAAAACTGGTTCCCTGTTATTCATGGGCCCAATCATGCCTGAGGCATCATCCTTCTTTTTCTAAATACATCACACATCAAGTTTGTTCACAGGAAACCAAATCAGTACAAGGTTTTATGGCAGCACCTAGATTGCAATTCATTTGTAAAAGCCCTTGGACTTTAGATTGATTTTGCTTTAACAAATTACATAGTTCTTGACCTGAAAGTTAAACAAAAAATGACTGTGCCAAGTGATGACAGTTTGGACAGCCCGATGCTGTGTCAGCCTCCCCAAATCTGCTGTTCTTGGTGGGTGACGCAGTGACTCCAGGCACAGGGAGACAGACTCTCAGAGCAGAGGCTGTTCCAGTTTCCCCATCTGTCAGTGCTTCCTGAGATTAGCAGCTGCACAGATGCAGCATTTTAACGCCGTGTTTGAGACACAAATGCACAGTCCAACAGTGCCAGCTCCATTGGCAGTACAGTTGCCTCCAGCAATTTATGTTTTCTATAATGAAAACCCTGGCAATGTCGTCCCATTTGGCACAAAGCTTTTAGATATTACTCAGAGTCGGGAGAGTGTGGCTCAATTTGTTGAGCTGCTCTCTGCTCAGAAGCACGAGGTGCATTTCAGTAGACGCTGCACTGTGGTTCCTCAGGAAACCTGCACTGCCCACTGCCCCCCACCCTCCACAGGGGTCCTTCTCTCCCAAGGAGCTCTCCAGAGCTAGTTGGTATACGGCAGACTTCACACGTGCCATAGTGTGGCCAAGATTATGCAGCTCTCACCAGCCTCCCGGAGCTGAGATTGTACATTTTTCTTCTAGACAGACCTGGCTCCCTCATCCTCGCTGCCTCTTGGAAATGCCGTTTGGACACGTAGTCTGTGTGCTTCCATCTGCTGTAATTTGCAGACTTGACTTGCTCAGTTCCAGGCTGAAGTAGGTTCTAGCTTGTACAGTTCTGGGTAAGTAACTTCAGCCTTAGCCTCTTCATCTGTAAGATGGGCACAACGACATTCATGTCCAAGGGTCATTTTAGAGATGAGGCCAGAAAAACCTACAGAAAGTACCTTGGCAGTGTATGTGGGGTCTCACACACACCTGGCATGCTTCCTTCCTGCTTTCCTGACCCCATCAAAACAGAAGTGGCTCTTGGAATATGAAAACATGGATGCTGCTGCCTTCCGATGAGAGTGTGCCTTGGCCAGAGCCAGGGAAGGGGGAGGCTGGGAGAAGAACTTGGAAGAGCAGCAGAGACAAAGATGCTCCCTGATTATTTACAGGCTTTCTATGAATGGTGCCCTGGGCCCTGTACATGCTCACTTCATCCTCTCTGTAAAGTAGGCCCATGTCTGACTGTGCCCATCACTCAACCCATGAACCTCACTGAAGGAGGAGCAGGTTTGTGTCAAGGCCACTGAGCTACCCCCCAAGTCCCCCTGCTGTTGCTGCCGCACAGAGGTTCATCTTGCGAGATCACAACCCAGAGAGCACTTCCCAAAGCTCTTCTCACGCACAGCACCACGCCCGTCACATCACTAACCTGGTTTCTCACAAATGCTGAATAAGTCAGCCACTCTTAAAAACATTTTCTGCATTTGAATAATAGATAAGTCCTGCCTTTGCCGGAAGGTGGAAAACGATGTAGGAAATCTGCAATTCCTAACTGTGTTTTATGGCATAGCGCTGATCTGGTTAATCAACCTAATCTAAATTATACTAAAAAGGCTTATCATAATTGTCTGGCACGATGAGAGAGAAGGAAGACAAGAATAATTTCACAGGAAAATGACAGGGCAGCTGCATTAAAGTCACCCCAATTTCCAAGCTCATTTCTGAAACTTCCTGTCAAGGCACATTTGCAAATGTCCACAGAATTCTCTACAGATCCTTAAAAGAGGCCACGGAAACGCCTGATGTGATCATACAATTTTGCTCCTCAATGTGCTTGTTCTCATCAAAATTTAGGGTAATTTAGGGTAACACTTTCTTATTGATCCATAGCCACGGGGACAAAATAAAAGTTCCCAGGAGGCGCACAGCAGAGAAAACAGGGAAGGGGGAACAGGTCTGTTTTCTGCTGCAGGAAATATTTGGATGCAGCCTGAAGACGCAGCATGAGCAGATCAAAGAGCTTTGGAAACTACGTCGTGATCTGCATCCACCCCACTCCTCACACATTATGGTCAATTAGGGCCGATTTGAGTTTTCATAGATCTCCCATAATAGTTTATGAACTAATAAAATGAATATTTTTTACCAAATGCCATGGCCATTTTAACCATAAATTCCTGCCCAACTCATAACCCGGGTCTCATTTAGTTTTGCCCCGAGGATTCCCAATCCTTAGAGACTCCTGAGCTTCTGGGGTATCCTGGACGTCACCACGCTCTTCCCTCAGGGTCGGGGTGCTGTGGTGCTGGGAAGCCCTCTTGGGTCGTCCACCCTCACTCTGGGGTGGAACCTTCGGCTGCAGGTCTGAGCAACCAGGTCTCGAACTTCCCTTTTTGTTTTGAAGTGTCTCAGGATGTGAGGATGTACAGAACTCACATTAATGTCTTCAACTAACCACCTCTGACGTTTTCTGTTGTTGGACTCTGGAGCTCATGACCATTTACTCTGCTAGACTTGGGCAATGACACAGGTCTGAGACCTGACCAGCACTGAGCAGGCTGTGTGGATAGAGCCCTGCAGCTCAGGACCCCCACCGCACCCCTCGGGGCCTGTCACTGCCTGGGTGCCTCGGCCCACACTTGCCCCTGGGGACAGAGCTGCCAGCCCTTCCCTTTAGCAGCCTGTGCCCACCTTGTCCCCGGGGGCCAAATGGGACCCAGCATCCTAGTTTCCTAGTCATGCCAAACCCTCAGGCAAACACAGGGCATACTCACCTTTTTGGTTTGCTTATAAAAGATTTTGATTCTGGTTATTATGCCATAGTGAACTTCTGAAATTCACAGGCCCTCCCTAATCTGTGAACATCCGTGGGCGGGTCTGCAGTGGTTCCTACAGCTAGGTCCTGCCTTCTCCGGTCACTATGCCTGATGCCCCCCTCCTTGGGGGTCACCCTCCGTCCTGCCCCCAGCACCATCTTCCCTCAGCTCAGCCTCCAGGTGAGGACGGCAGCAGGATCCCAGGCCCACTCAGTTCCCTTGAGCAGCAGGGAGTTCTGAAGACAATCAAGACACTTTGTACCCGTCCACTAGTGTCTCTGCCCAGTGGGCCTATCAGATTCTAGATGGACACTTTGTAGAGCTCAGGTCAGGTCACTTCTTCAAGAAGTACAGATCACCTGGGCCTCAGGGTGAGGACCTGGATCACTCAGGGCCTCCCGTCAGCCTCAAACTGCTCCCTCAAAAATACCTATGCTCCAGACGGACCACACTGGGTGTGGCTGCTCCTGGCCAGGCCCCTCCAGCTCTCTGGCTGCAGGGTAGGGTTCACTCCCATTACCAGGACACAGGCAGTGGTGGCTGCCTGAGCATTGGTGCATGCACGAGCACTTGGGCTTTGGGAAGCTGCAGGCAAAGTGCCTGCGTGGATCTTCCAAGGCTACCAGTGCTCCTGTCCCCTCTGTCCTGCCTTCCTCCTCTCATGATCCAGCCTGAGGTCCCCAGTGACAGCCCTGACCCATCACCTTGATGACCCATGCCACCTTTCAGTGGTCATCTTTGTGTCTCCTGGGTGTCTCACCAGCAGCCTCACACCTACTGCACCCTCCTGGGGCATAGGGGTTCGCAGAGGGGACTTGGTCTTGCTGAGCCTTCTGTATTAACTACAAGGTATTTTCAGTAATATATTGCAAGAGTTATAAAAAATGCACATCAATCACTTTGTAAAGCAGATACTCCATAAATTCTTAGTTATTATTTTTTATGAATTCTTTAAAAAGAAATGAAATGATTCTCAGCAAATGTGAAACTATATTTCAAGCATAAAGACTCCTACACTAAGCATAAAGGTGGAGGGAAGAGGATAAAGATTCCCGTGAAATGGCCCTAGGCCTGGTCTGTCTGGCTCATGTTTCTCTTAAAAGTAAAACAATGAGTAGAAAAAGCAATTTAAAAATAACACTACAACCCACATATTCTCAAGCACAAAACGTTTGTTATAACTGTGTAACTCCCTCTCAAACAGCTAAGTAAGCAGGACCCTCATGCGCCTGTCTCCTGACCCGAGGGAAGGCGTCACCAGCCTCCCTGGAGGACAACAGAGGTGACCCCCGTGGAAGGGGCATGGTGAGGGACAGTGTGATTCTGGGCCTCCCAGGGTCTCCTCTGGGGATCCTGCCCTGCCGAGGTGCTTCGGGTACCATCCTTAGCACTGGGAGTGGAGCCGCCCTGTGGCTCTAACAAGAGTTTAGTTTCCTGGGCAAAGAGTCGGAGGTTTCTTGATCCATCTTCAGTGAGTTTAGTGCCTTGGAAAATAAAATCCAACAAAATGTCATCTAACTTTGACTTTTCTGCCTAAGATTTTTCTGGAAGATTTTTCCTTAATGCTGAAAAGAAAACTATAAATCTTCCCTGTCACCATCTCCCAACGGGGCTGTGGATGGTGTGTGGATCAGTTATCCAACTATTTTGTTCTAATATCTTTGAACATTGACCCTATCGGAGGAGCGTGAGAACCAGCCTGTGTCCTTCACCTTTCTCTCATTTTTGTTGTTCTCCTTATTTGGCAAATAATTGACAGATGATTTGACAGGCCAACAAAAGGATGAGCTGCCCTGTGTATTTACTTAGATACGATCTTTCCTTCTCAGGTTAAGCTGTTGTTCTAAGTAAAATGCCTGTGTGTGCAGGCTGCAGCTCAGTGGCCATGTGCAATCAGCGCCTTGGAAAGGAAACTGAGCCAGACATGCTGCCCCCCTCCCCGGGCCCCCGTGTCATTCAAGAAAATGCGGGAGGTTGATTCATTTAAATCGTAGGTGAGCTCTGAAGAGACCAAAACAAACCCTACTCTGGAGATTCCCAAACCTGTCTCTAGCCACACATTTCTTGTGCGTTGTCTGAAGTCACAATGCGTGTGGTCAGCCCTCGGGGAGTTGGATTCAAGCCTGCACAGCCCCTGCATGTCCTTGGGGACAACTGTCCTCTCTGGGCATCCGCTCCCCCTCTGAGAGATGAGAATTGCACCATCTTGCATGTTCTCGTGAGGATTTAGAGCAGGGGCCAGAGCTCTTACAAAAAACTCACCGCTCAACCCAATTTAGATGCACAGCTGAGATGCCTCCACAGTAAACCCCACTGTGGTAAACAATTAGAGCACTCAAATTTCACATCCCAACAGAGGTCTCTAGGCCAAAATGCTGTGTGCTGTTCATGTGACTTTACTGCTAAGTGCTGGGCAGCATTGAGACCAAAGGATAAACAGCCAGCCTGGCCATGGGGGTTGTGAGGCAGCCCAAGGAGAAGATGCCTCAGAGTGACCTCTCCCCCTCCCAGGATGGCCACCCCCCTGCACGACATGGGAGATGAGGGCACAGAGATCAGCACCCTTCCCCCCTCCCAGGACAGAGCTGCACCCAGCTACTTGCTGCTTCCCGGAATCAGCATTCAAGGCACGTGGTGTGCAGCCTTTCCTCTGCTCTGTGAATTAGGGCCTCTGCCAGGGGACGGCCACTCTCCCCATCGGGAGGACGGTCTAATTTTCAGATACCCATTTGCAATTAATTAGTGGCTAAATAAGCCGGTGTGCTTTCACACCTCGGCAGTAAATCCTGCAGCTCCTCAGGATGAAGCCTCATGCAGAAGGAGACAGAGGTCACTCCCATCCGCAGTGCACCCCGGGAGCAGGATGCGAGCAGATGCCCGGTGTCACCCCGCCTGTGTCAGCCTGCAACATCCTTCCAGATTCTGTGTGCAGGGCTGGGGCCAAGTGGCAGTTAGGATGCCCTTTAGCCTCTGGGAGGGAACACTGTGCCCTCAATGGACTCTGAGACTAGTCTCTCTTGTCCTCTGAAGGTCACTGAGACAAACCCTCCCCTCCTGAGTCCCTGAGTCCTGCTTGCTATCACCTGGAATTATGGAACTTGAGGCAGTTGCTTAATTTAATTGGAATGCTAATCAATTAATATTTTCCCAGAGATTGCCTTCTGCAGGTCACAGGGGAGACTGCCCAGTCTGACCTCTGATTTCCCCACTTCATTCTGAGGCCTGAACTATCTCTTCCTTTGCAGGCGCCTGCCCAGTAACTGAATGCCACTGAAGAGCAAGCCCCTCCTCCAGGAAGCCCCTCCTCAATGAATGTAAACCAGGATGTGGGAGCCATTGCTGAAACACCCCAAGTGGTGCCCAGGGGGCAGATGAGGCAGGAGTTAGGGATGGTGTGGGCATCCTGAAGGGGGGGAACGTGCATGTGTCCACACACACGGCTGAGGGCACCTGGGCTCCTTGTGTTGACTGGGAGGGCACACTCCTGACAGAAGGGGGCACAGGGGCCGCATGCAGCTGGGGGAAGCCACTCAGCCTTACAGCCACGCTGGAAGGAGCCTTGGGCAGACAGGCTCTGTGGTAGGAATGAAACGAGAAGGCGAACAAGTGATGGGCTGAAAAGGGACCGGGGCACCAGCGTGGAGGCTGAGGGCAAGAGCTGTTCCTTGAGAACTTAGAGCCAAATCACTCAGCAACACCTGCCTCTTTGGTCAGACTGCACAGCTTCCCTGCAGCTATTGGGGTGGGGCAAGGTGGTCAGACTGCCCGGCTTCCCTGCAGCTGTCGGGGTGGGGCAAGGTGGTCAGACTGCACAGCTTCCCTGCAGCTGTCAGGGTGGGGCAAGGTGGTCAGACTGCCTGGCTTCCCTGCAGCTGTCGGGGTGAGGGGGAAGGTGGTCAGACTGCCCGGCTTCCCTGCAGCTGTCGGGGTGGGGGGGGGAAGGTGGTCAGACTGCCCGGCTTCCCTGCAGCTGTCAGGGTGGGGCAAGGTGGTCAGACTGCGCAGCTTCCCTGTTGGTGACGTAAGTGTCCCTGACACCGTCTACTTGGGGTATGTCCAAATGGCTAGTATGATTTTAATAGGTTAAAATCTATTGATTCTAGAAGAGGTTGAGTAGGGAAATGAGCCTGGGGGTGTCTGAAGGTCGTGTTAACCCCTCATATAGAAAGGACGAGAAAGATGAGGCCGTGGTACAGAGGGTGACCAAAACCCCAGAGGAGCCCCCGCCTTCACTGAAAATGCCCACTGGGTCCCGGGCGTTCCACTGTCGTGGGCCTCAGTTCCATGGTGTGGAATCTTTGCTTCCACTTTTCAAATCGTCAGGGGCCGCACAGTCTCTGTGGGCTCTAGTCTGTGAACGTCAACAATCTATGTTTGAACCCGAGAAAGGGAATGTTCATGAAGAAAGTAGTGAGCAGATGGTGAAGGATGCCACCATCCTCACCCACCATCCTCACCCAGGACGGCGAGCCATGAGGATTAGATTCCATGCCACAAGGTGTCCTGAAGGCCACTCCCCTTTGGCAGTGCTTATGCTCAGAGCTATGATTCTGACCAAGAATTTCAATAAAAGACCCAGATTCCTCACAGCCGGGCCATCCAGGGAGAGAAGATTTCCGGCAGTGGAGTGGCATCTCTTAGAAGGACGGGGCCTGGTTTGGTAGCTGCCACTTGGCTCTGTCCCCAACTCGCCTCCTGGAATAGTCCCTGGCCTCTCCCTCTGTCTCTCAGTCCTGGTCTGAGACGTTCCCCAGGCAATGGGGTGGGACCCCAGAGCACCACCTGCCACAGCTGCAGCCTGTAACTTCCCCAAAGAGAGAAGCAGCCCCTCACCTGTTCGGGAGTGGCACGGCTGTTGCGACCCACAGTGGATGTTCCTTTCTGTGCAAGTTGTACAATAATAACCCTGTCCTTACACATCTCTAGATTGCCAGTGTGTCCCGTGAAGCACAGTGTGACTTAGCACAATGCCCAGCTGGTGGGTTGAGAGCACGTGACACCAAGGATGGTGCCACTTGAGGTGGTTCTTGGAGGAGCTGTCCTGACACCCGCACCGGGAGGAGCCCAGAGGATGAGTGTGATGAAAATACCCAAGCTGGTCTCAGCAGAAATTAGCTTGACTCAGCTCAAAATACACATGCTGTGTTCAGCTAAACTGTAGAAAATGAGGAAGAACAGAGGGGCCAGATCAAGTGACACCTCAGGAACCCAGAGGAGGGAGAATCACAAGCCTTATGAGAGCGAATCTATTTCTCAATGTGGCTCGAAATGTGTTGTAGGACTAGTCTTGGGATTACAGTGTTATCTTACATAGATGTGCATGTTAATAAGATGTCAGGAGGATTTTTAATAAAGATTTCAAATGCCTCTTCGAGATTTACTAAAACTGAACAAAGCAAGCAGGCGCTCCCTGGGCATCTCCAGTCACAGCGGGCAGGTCGTCACCTGTCCTGATCCTGTGCTGGGAACGGCTTCCTCACCCAGCTGCGCCCCCAGATACCACTCACTGCACCGGACAGGACAGGGCAGCCCCTTCTGAAGGGTCCCTCCGCCCTCAGAACTTCCTTACGCTAAAGGAAGGCCAGCCAGCAGCTCTGCTGACCGCAAGATTAAACTTGAGAAGAGTAACTCCAAAAATAATTGCTTTTCTAATGAAGAAAAGGTACTTCTGAGATTTCCTAGAGGAAGAAAAGAAACCCCCAAAAGCGGAACTGGAAAATGGGACGTTTCTGATTGGTGAGAAGGAGTAAATGGCGTCCTAGAAGTCATGCTCTGGAAGTGGCATCTGACGTCCGTGGAAAGCACTTCCCCTGCTATAATCCTTTCCTTGGCTTCTTCATGCCACGGCTCCTGTCCTGCTGTGGAACATGGGGGTCTGGCCTCATCTCAGCCTGGACCTGCTGTGGTGGCCCTGGGATGACAGAGGATCAAAGATGGGGATCAAAGATATTGTAGGGCTGAGCTGGAGCAGGAGGTAATGAGATGCCAGCACAGTCAGTGGCCTCAGGAACAAAACATCAGGGCCTTAACCCGTGGCCACACTGATGTGCTTTACTTTGCACACCCAGGGCGTGTTGGAGGATAAAGAATGTGAGGTGACAGACAGGGAAGGACAATGCCTGGAAAGCAGGCCATGCCTGGTCTGGAAACACTGACAGGAAGTGTGACCTGGTCACACCAGAGGACTTGACTTTTGTGAAGATAAAATCTGGAGTCATTTTCACAAGAATAGTCAAAGGCGGCCTGAGGGACCCAGAGGCCTCTGGATGTGCTGATTGTCTTACTGTAGTTAGCTGCTTTGTGGACTGCTCAGTTTTGTGTTTTGTGGCCAGATGTTTTTAGAAGAATAGAACAGAGTGAAGGTGACACTGCTGGGTGAGACCCCTTCTGTGTTTAATGGCTCTGGGCCAAGGTCCCCCGACTACCTGCAGTGACAGGTCTCCTTGCTTCTACCCGGACCCTTGTTGAGTGATTCTAAAGGAAGTAATAAGAGGCAGCAATTCTGACAAAATGTGTATCAGATCGTGTCATTTTCACTAACAAAACAATGAAAAGCACCCTCCCAGGGCCACCTGCCCCACTGCAGAATGGCACTGGCCTGTAGGCAGGTCCCCACCTGCATCCCCCACGTCCCTGCCTGGTCCAGGGCTGCCCGGCCCCCACACCCTCTGCTGGTGCCTCTTGGTCCTCCTGAGCCCCTGCACCCTACACTGCGGTTCTGAACACCCTGCAAGCATCTTCCTCCCCACTCTGTCTCTGTCTGACCCCTGCCCCCAACTTTGGTTGCTGCAAGAGCAGGGACTGTGTCTTCTATTCAGGCAAAAATCCTCTTCTGTTCTACCCCTAAAATAGTGCTGGGTGCAGAGAAGGCTACTAAATGTGAGTTTATTAAAGAAAGATTAATTGATGACTTAATAACACTGAGTGTACTAGACCCGGCAAGTGACCACGGCCGTCATCCTTTACAGATCTCAACTCTCACAACCACTGAGGGGGCCAAAGAAGAAATGGAGGATTGGAGGTGACTTCGCCAGCTTTGGCTCACAGAGGTGGGGTCTGAACCTGAGGGTGGGGGGTGCACAGAGGCGCGGATAGGCCCAGTCCCTCCTGTCCCAAAGAGGAGGCATCTCGCACCACACGTTGGAGGGCCACAGGGAGGGGAGCGGCAGTCAGAGGCTCCTAAGCACAGAGACAGGTGGGCAGGAGGAGAGAGGAGGCCAGCAGACAGTGGTGACGCGGCTGAGGGACACGAGGGGTCAGAGGTGGTCAGGACTGAGCATCAGGTTTGGTCCCAGCCAGTGGGGAAGGCGCTGTGTGGGTGGGGGGCGGCCGGGCCTGTGACCCCCTCATCAGATGCGTCCGTTCAACTGAGGCAGGCTGGCTCTGAAGACGAGTCACCTTCACTCTGTTCTGCTAAACTATTTGTTCAACTGCTTGGAGATTTCCTCGAACATCAAATATTTAAGAGGGAACAAAGTGAGATTTCTAGTGTGTGCTCCTGTCTGTGACCATCCACAGATTTAGTCATAGCTGAGCTATTCTGTAAAAGTGGTAAAAAGGGAATATATGGCAAAATGTTATACTTCAGTAGAAGTAATATTAAAAATATTTATCAACTGCCATGTGGTAGTGTCAACCATGCAGAAAGAATTTCAGTGCCCCAGGGGGTGGATGCTGTTGCAGGGAGCTGGGGAGGCTGTCTTGGTGCCGGGGGCTGAGTGATGGGCTGGGAGTGGAGCACACGCCAGATTGACCCTGTCCAGACTTGACATAAGGCGTGTCCGTCACCCAGAGGTATGATCTGACCTCTGAGAACCCAGCCATAACAGAGCTGTAAAGGACCCCCACTGTGTACAAATTGGGAAGAAATAGTTGTGGGCTATCTGTCATTTAGGAGGGTCCTAGGTGGACTTTTAAAGTCGGTTCCTCTTAAACCCTGGGAGCACTCTACTGAGGACTGTGGTTGCATTAATTTTATTTGGGGCAACAAATGAGAAATGAAGTGTTCCAGGTACAGTCAAGGAAGATGTTTCTGACATTAGAATAATCCTGGGCAATAGCAGAGCCTGAAAATACTCCTTTGGTGACTCCACATTGCCAGAGAACTTCTAGTAAAACTAAATCACGGATATTCAGAGGGATGTAAATTTTGACAACAAAGGAACAGGTAAAATCCTCCAAACAGGCATTTCTCTCCAGGTTGCTTTCTGTTTGCCTGTGAAAAATAATCTCATGAATGAAAAGTGGTGAATCAAAATCTAAAAGTGTTTGCTGCTTTGGGTGTCTAACACCCGATTATCCTCGAGGAGATGGTGGCAGCACACTGCAGGATAAATGTTCACCTCTACTCCTGGACAGACCCTGGCAGAGTATCTCACAGGAGCTGGTGCTGTAGTCCATCCCAGCCAAGGATCCCAGACCCCAAGGATTTGCCGGGAGTGCTAAGGAGGGCCAGATGAAGTGTCTGGTCTGCACAACCAGGCCTGGCCTGGGATGTGCCCTGCAGGGTGCCTCTTCCATAGGGTGAACCCGCCTGGCCTGGCCTGCGTGTTTTATAATATACATCACATCATCCTGCCTGTGTTACCGTAAGTGAGTGAGCCAACCCCGGAGGCCGGTCATCTCTTCTTACTGTTGAGTCACATTTCTCATGTGAAGGGACCCAGAGCAAAATTTGCTTGAGTCATTAGTTGAAAACTACATTTCTTCTTAAGTGCATTCTTTGCAGACAGAATGGATCCTATAAACCAGGCGTCCTCAAACTACGGCCTGCAGGCCACATGCAGCCTGCCTAGGACATTTATCTGGCCCGCTGGGTATTTTTGCTGCCACTGCCTGTCCTGCTTAGCAGCCTACTCATCCTGGGGCCCACATTCCGGCGCTCCAATCGTCTGAGGGACAGTGAACTGGCCCCCTGTTTAAAAAGTTTGAGGACCCCTGCAGTATAAACCACATGCTGCCACCGTGGATGGAACTGGAGCTTTGCTTGGGGAAGCCACTTGCTTAGGAAGTGGCCTCAGCCTCTGCAGGTCAGATCCGGCTTCCCCTGGGACTGTGCATTCCTAGCTCTTCACCCTCCCAGGCCACCATGCTGGCCAGCCTGAGACCTGAAGGTTGAGCTACAACAGACCCGCTAAAAGGGACCAGATTGAATCAATTCACATCCACTTGCTGCAGCCACAATCCTGGGGCAGCAGTGCCTTCTCTCCAAGGTGAACCCTGCCGTCTCCCTCTCCCCCATCACCAGGCCCAGCCACTGCCCTCGGCTCACCACCTGACAGAAAATCCAGACCAGGTTTCCCAAACTCAGTTCTTTCCAAGCTGTACCTGTCATTCATGTTCTAGAGAGAGAGAGAGTTTACTACATCCTTTCACTCCCCATCGTGCTTCATTGTGTTGTGTGTATTTTTCTGCTGTGTAGTTACTCTCAGAGTCCTCTGTCCGCACCAGGGATGAGAGCATTTCCTGACTTCATCCCACTAAAGGCACGCTCTCAAGGTACAGAACCTCCATCAGCACTTTTTGCTCCCCATTAAGAAAACAATAGAATTTGAAATGTCAGAGGAGAGGAGGCACTAAGTGAAGCTGACAGTTTGTCAGAGCCACAGCCCACTCCTATTTTACGTGTACATGTAATTAATCAATTTTACAAATAATACATGCTTGGTATTGCGGTTAATTTGAGGAAGAAATAAACCCAGGCCCATCCTAAGTTTTCTTGACAGTGACAAACAAGCATACGAAGAAGAGAACATCTTCCATGTGTCCCTTGGGTGCAATATTAATTATGGGTAATGAATCTCATGACAAGTGACAATCTCTCAGTGCAGAGACTGTGGTGGCATCTCAGGTATGCCCCACATGCGTGCTGTGGCCTGGGAAGTTGGCAACAATGGCGGAGAGAGGCCACACAGCCATCAGGGGCCCCAGAGAGCCTCCCCACGGTACAGCCCTGGACTGCTCTTTGTTCTGCCCCCCACTCCTGGTGTCCTCTCCCTGTCCTGTCTGACCCCTGGATGCAGAGTAAATGCTTAATGTCCTTAATGAAAGCCACAGGCCGACCCTGCCACCCTGTGGGATGCACCTGTGGTCTCGAGCCTTTGCCACCTAGAGCCATATTCAGGTATGTTCTGCTGGGTGGCAGAGATTGCTTTGAGATTGATGAAAAGTCAGAGACATATTCACACTCCACGTTGCAGACATTTTTAGGGTTTCATGAACTCCTTGTAGCTCAACCATTATTCACGATGTCAGGTAACAACTCTTGTCTAAATGTATAGGTTGAACCATAGAAAGCTGACATTTTGAAGGTCAGAAACAGTGAAATATCAGTCATCTCATCTGATTTAATGAAGCAAAAGGCCAGATACAATACACGTTAGAATAACTTCCACATGAAATCGTAAAATGTAGTCGAAGGTTTTATCCTCACCATGGTGAAATGCTATTATTCAGAACAACGAAACTAACCCAGAAGATCAAATTACTAAAAAGTTTAAAAGTTTCGTATGTTTCCCAACACAGAGCAGGAAGGCGACACAGGAAGTCTTATTAAGACCAGAGACGAGACACCATGTGCTGGAGTGATTGCGTTTATAATGTCCCTGCATCATAGTTTAAAGCAGTGTTATGAGTAGTACAGATGTGTGTGCTCTCGAAAACAGGATTAATTATGAGAACAACACAGTGGAGTGTGAGGCTCTGCATGGCGGCACAGGAGAGGGGACTCTCCAGGGTCAGGGTGGAGATGCCGAGGAGGGTGGGGCTGCGATTCTGGCTTCAGCTAAGGCTGTTGTGCTCTTCATCAGAGGGGAGAAAGGTGGCAAGTAACACAAAGTGGAGAAAAATTGCCTGTAGGAAAGATGTCAGTTTTAGGTTTTTAGTAAATATCAGATACCAGTTTATTTTGAAAGACAACTGGTCAAAACTATGTTTGCAAAGAACCATCTGTTTTATCAGCATTTAAGTTTTGATTTAATGCCATCCGCTTGTCCTATCAGTATTCAAAATAGATTCCTGAGCTACAAATTAAGGACACAAACCTATGTTTCCAGGATTCGGGGTATAAACTAATAGGCTGGAATACATTTCTTATGAAATCTTTTCTTATGGGGTGCACGGCCTCCCTGAAAACTCAGAGCCGTGTCAGAACAGGAGCCGTGAAGAACCCTAACACCGAAAACCTCTCGTTTTTCTCTCTGCAATTATTTCTGTGGTTGCTAACCAGTGAACATGTCTATGAATTATGACTAACTTGGGAACAACCTCTCGAACTTAGATCTTGTTAAAAAGCGTAAATAAGCAGCACAAAATGGGGCAAAAATCAACACAAAAGAATATGCTAATCTAACACAGTCCATCTGCTTGAGTCTGGGAGACCTTGCAACTCTAATAAGACAGGAGTCTTTTATCAAATCACAGGGGCATGGAGAGAACAGAGTTGACCACATTTAAATAAGTCCCCAAGGTCTGCGGGGCCCAGGGTAGCATGAACCACTGAACTCGGGAAGGCTAATTGCAGGTCTGAGCATCACACTTGTTAACGTGCGGGGACGCAGTGTCACTGGACTCTCTGGGGCCTGCGTGCAAGAGCCCGGGCTTCTCAGCATCACACAGAGCTTCTTTCAAAAATGACTTTGCTAATGCACCACCTGCTAAAGTTCAACTACACAGACACTCAGTATTTGGCAATCACTTAGCACGTAAAGCATTCCAGACAACTCACCAACAATCTGTCTCATTTTTCCTTTTTTAATCATGCAGTTTGTGTTTTGTTGGTGGCACTCTTATTAATTAAGAAGCTTCATTTGCTGCAAACAGGTGATGATTCTGATAATAATTTTTAGTAGCTGGCTTTTACTGTTAAAATGGCAACTTCTGAGACCATGTTATAATAATCCCAACAGGACCCTATTTGCAAGCAGCAAAATAGACACCAGATTCAATTTTGAACAGTTACGGGATTGCCTCAAACACTCTTTGCTGTAACTCCCACTTGACGCTGTTCGTTTATTAATAGTAAGACTGACAGAATCTCAGTCATATTTAAAGGGCATCATGAGTGTGTACAATGTTGGCAGCTTGAGAGAAGCACGTGGAAAGGCCCTACACAACCCCCTCCCTGCTAACCATTCAAAGACGCGTCCTTCAGGAAGGCGAATGCAGTGCCCTCAAAGGCTTCCTGTGGCAAAGTGCTGCAGAATCCACAGCTTTATTAGGAAAGTGGACATTTAAAAAGCCAGCAAGAAGCCACTTCTTGGTTAAATGCAAAATGGTAGTAGAATTTTATCCACCGAAAACTGCTAGAAAAAACCCTACGCGTCAGTCAATAGCAGATTTCTCAGAATAAAATCAAAGACTAACTGCTGGGTTCATATTCAACATAGTGAGTCAATCATTTTTTTAAAAATGGGATGACTTTAGCCAGTGTGCACATGGCTGGTGCACCTTCCTGTCCCATCCGCTGACCTCAGCCTGGGCTAAGGGTGGGAGCGTGTACGGGACACCTGCTTTCACCACCTGTGCTCTCCTGGGTCCCTAAATTACAAAGGAGAAGGGTTTTTCTGAAAGGAGAACACGGTATATTTTGTACACTAGCAACACGAATGAGCTCAGGCTAGGGTTGGGAATTGCCTAATTCAGGAAGGAACAGGGTTATGTACCTCTAGGATGAGATCCGTCACACAAGCCCCGGGAGGAGAGAGCAGGGCATCTGTAGACACACAAGTGCACTCTGCGTCACAGAGCCCCTGAGAAAGGGAACTGTGGCTGACCTGCTGCGTGTCGGGGAGGGCTTGGTCCCTGTTCTCTAAGGGACCAGAACAAGTTGTTTCAGTTCATTCTGCCCAGACGCTCTCATCTTTTCCTCAGTTTCATGTTCTGACAGACAAGGACTGCTGAGTGGCTGCCTGCTGCCCGCTCTCCAGAGGGGGCCGCCGAGGCCAGGTGCCCAGTGATAGCCTGGGAGGGGCTTCTTTCAGCGGCTCTGATGTTATTTTTTCCTACTCTGCCTTTTCTGTGAGGAGGGAGGAGGCTATTCACAGCCTGAAGCCACGAAAAGGATCCCTCGGCTCTCAGGCTTTTGAGGTATTTCTTACAGGGGTACAAGTGAAACTCTCTAAGAGTAGAATCAGAATGTTTTAAAACTATAACTGAGAAAATGACATGAAGGCTGTGTTGATCAGTTTGATGGAAGTATTTCGGATTGCATGCGAAAACC
>CAUYQV010184032.1:0-23332 GCA_963574575.1 Galagoides demidoff
AATGGCCGGGCGTTGTGGCGGGTGCCTGTGGTCCCAGCTACTTGGGAGGCAGAGGCAGGAGACTCGCTTGAGCCTAGGAGTTGGAGGTTGCTATGAGCTGTGATGCCATGGCACTCTACCCAGGGGGATAGCTTGAGGCTCCGTCTCAAAAAAAACAAAAAAAAAACAACAACAAAAAAAAACCAGGTGCATGCTTCAGAAGACATATAAAATTCCTACTGTATAAAGACACATTTTGGTTAAGTGTGACTTTAACTTGTTAAAAAAATGTGGGGCTGCTTGATAGAAGGAGGTGTAAGGAGGGATATAAATAAGGCTGGTGGATATTGGGAAAGAGGGAGATGCACAAAGAGCTGCAAGACTCTTGCAAAGAGAATGGTACAGAAGGCACGTCTAAGACACAGGTCAGCAGGCTCAGACTGAGGGGAACAGAGTTGACTGTGACGCTGTGTGAGGTTCTCTGTTCAGTTTCCCTGTGTACTTTGCATCCAACTGCTGTTACTTGGAGATGCAAAATAGTATGTGTGGGGACCGATCATAGATGAACCAACATCACTTCTGGGTTATGGCACCGCTAGTTCCCTATGGTCAGTCTAATCACATTATAGAAACATACCACATAGCCAGACAGACAGCATCCAGCCCTATTACTGCTAAACATCACGGGATGTGTACACTGGGTTATCCAGATAATAAGTCTTTAAATTATTTTGAATGTATTACTCATTCTGAATTTGACTGTGAACTCTCCCGGGAGTTCAGTGGGATTTCGTGGCTCACTAAATCCTACTGAACTCCAGGAAGTAAATAAAGATATCTCAGAGAGCCTGTCCCAAGAACTTTTAGTACTGTTGGTCCTGGTAAGCTATGGATGACATATGAAAAAAGTCCAAGGACAAAGTTGTAGAACTTCCCAGGGACAATATGAATGAGGAGAACAGCAAACCAAACTGATGAATCAAGGATAAAATCCTTCCTGGGGGAAAGACACATTTCCCCAGCTTATACAGTGGTACCAATGAAAACTGATTGTCTTCTTTGGGTTTGTAGCCTGTTTTTGTCTTTTATTTCTTAATCTCACCAGTTATTTTTATCTTTTACTTTCTTATTTAGTACTATAGAAATATAGTTCATGTTATCATATGTGCCAATCAAAAATAAAAATAAGCATGATTAATGGGTCTAACTGCAGAGTTTGTAAAAGGCTTGAAAATGATGGAGAGCAGCTGGCTGCAGTTGTCAGTGGGTATTTACTGGCGCCCCTTGCAATTCAGCCTCTGGTTCTGTCTTCACTGGGTCTCTCCAGCATCCTAAGGGCGTATTTCACAGGCACTTAGTGGAGCCTTTGACTTTGTGGAGGGCTCTGTGGTACTGCTGCCAGATAGGCTGGGAAATAGTTTTTGTACCTTTGGGTCTGTGGAAATGGGCAGGAAGGACTAGGAAATGGGAGCAGGCATACAAATGAGGAGCTAGCGATGTGGGTTGGAATTTGCATCCCCTATCACACCCATTACCATGAACCTCAGTGTAAGGGCCACATGAGTAAGAGCCCTCGCCTGGTCCACCTCCAGGAGGCATTAGAAAAGGCAGACATCCCTTACAGGTGGATGGAGCAGAGGTTTTCCCTGGGGATGGTAATTTCAAGAATGGACAGGTTTGGAGTTATGTGGAGATGAAAGGGCTGAAGGTGGGGAAGCAAAGTGGGGCTCAGGGAGAATTCTGGACGAGGGTAAGATAACAGATATTCCTTAGGGCTTGTGAGGATGGTAATTATGATGTTAGTCAACAGCATTCTTAAAAACACAGGGCAAACCAATTGACTTTCTTTTTCTTTTTTGCTGTATTCTTGCCACTCACTCAATGAATGCTCATTGAAAATTAATGATAATGGCCATATGGAAAGTTCCAGAGCTTATGGAGGACTTGGGTCCCTGGGGCATAATCAGTGGGTGGAACAGCAGATGGATGGGGCAGAATATTGTTCTCGTCCTTCCAGTGACAGTTGATTATAAGTTACAAAGATGAGCTTTCTCCTTGTGGCCCTCGCTTCCAACATTATGGGAGGTTACCACTATTATTACTACTTCCTCGGCAGACTGATTAAAGGACGATATTGATTATTTAGATTTATCAAGGGTGAAGTTAGGGTTTTATAAATCAGGGGCATCTGAATGTAAAGGCTTTCTTCATGTAGCCTGACCTGCTGTAAAAGAATCCAAGGCACCTTCACTTCACTCTCTGAAGTCCCACAATTTGATAAGAACTCTACCAAGCAGTTGGTTCTGTTTCTCTTCTCCTTCTCTGCCAGGCTTTTGTGTACATTAAGAAATTGGGACTGGGAAAGGACTGCATTGTTTGTTAGAGGGAAATGATACTCTGCAGTGAGGCTTTGAGTACACAGGGAGAGGTGCATTTTGACTTTCCTTCCTTTGTAAAAGGCGGCTAAACTGATATCCAGAACAATGGTGAGAAAACACTAGTTAATTTAATATATGAAAGGGGGTACAATAAGAGGAGGGGGGCAGTGTTGCTGGGAGGCATTTGCAGGTTCTTTACAACTTAAGTGGCTGGGGAGATCTGGTTTCTCCTCAGTTTTCTGCAATCCCACCCTCTCCCTTCTAATTCTACCTTCAGGGAGAAATGTGGCTGCTAGATCTGGGAATCTTTCTGTCTGAAGGCCACTGGCAGACCTCAAGATTGGGATCTGCCCCGTCTCCCTTCCTCTGAACTCTATTTTAGATCCGCAGTAAAGATTTGAGGCTTTCTGCAAGCTTTCAACTCTGAGGTATTTTGGAAAACTGTAATTTTATTTGTTCTCTGCCGTATGCATGTGGTTTCTTAAAACACGAGTGTGATTATTTTCTGTACCCTTGGCATAGCAAACATTTCCCTCACACTGCAGGCTCTGAAGAAGTGCCCTTGGCACGCGGTCTCCTTCGGAATGCTTGTCTGGAGTGGCTGTCTCTTACAACGAACGGACTGGTTGCAATTTTGAGGCTTAGTGGAAAGGTGACTTCCAAACTTGCCTTGGTCTTTGTCTCTCATGGATTCAGCAGCCAGACGTGCTCTGTGCACTGCATGTTTTCCAGAAAACCATGAAGTACTATTGAGTTATTATGAAACTTAATTTGATGATAATGAGGCAGGTCTGTAAAATAGCACTTTGGGTAACTTTTATCCATAAAATAGCAATTCGTGGAAGACCATTAGTATATAGCATTGACTCTGATGCTAGATTATTTGGGTTTGAGTCCCGGCTTTCCCACTATTTTTCCTGGTTATTTTATTGTTTCTTTTTACTGTTAAATTCTTAATCTGCCCATTTAAGGTTGGATCTAGCTGTTTATTCCTTTTCTCTTTTTCCTTCCTTTTTTTTTTAAGAGATGGGATCTCACAGTGTTGCCCAGGCTGGCATGCAGTGAGTGGTCTGCTCATAGTTAACTATAATCTTGTCACCGTGAACTCCTGGGCTCATGTGATCTTCCCATCTCAGCTTCCCAGGTTGCTAAGGACTATATGTTTTCTTTTCTTTATTTTTTTTTTGACACGGAGTCTCATTTTGTCACCCTCAGTAGAGTGCCCTAGTGTCACAGCTCTCAGCAACCTCAAACTCTTGGGCTGAGCCGCCTTAGTAGCTGAGACTACAGGAGCCTGGCTAATTTTTCTATTTTTAGAGACAGGGGTTGTGCTCTTGCTCAGGCTGGTTTCAACTCCTGAGCTCAAGCAATCCACCCTCCTCGGCCTCTCAGAATGCTAAGATTACAGGCATGAGCCGCCAGACCCAGCTCCCTCCAGCTAATTTTTAAAAACATTTTGCAGAGCTTGTGTTTCCCTGTATTGCCCAGGCTGGTCTGGAACTTCTGGCCTCAAGCAGTCTTCCGGTCTTGGCCTCCCCGCACTAAGATTACAGGTGTGAGCTACCATGCCTACTCTAAAATCTGTTAAAGATTTTTATGGTCAAATATACATAAGAACCGTTTTAACCATTTTTATTTAGCTGTATAATTCGGTGGCATCAAGTACATTCACAGCTTTTCTACTGTGGGTTAGAGGTTACATTATTTTATCTTTCTGTGTCTCCGTTTCCTCTTCTCCAAGAGAGAATAACATTCCCATTAAATTGTTGTGAGATTATGAGTTAGTTCGTAGAAAACACTCGGTGTCCATAGGACATAGTAAGTACTCAGTAACAGTGGCCATGAAAACCTGTGTACCCGCAGGTCTCCATTTCCTAAGAAGCGTTTTTTAGCCTGGTGCCCTTTTTATGCCCCATACATTTGCATAGGTGGTGACAGTTACTGCCTATTGAATCATGGTGGAGACCTGGAATGTTCCCATCATAAATATTAGACAATTTTGCGTCATTTTTGTGTCGACTTTAGCATAGGAGTAATGTGCAGTTTTAACTTCAGGGGAAAAAGGAGATTTTTTAACAAATTTGAATTTCAGATTGTTTGCAAAGCAACTAATAATGAAAAGATAAAACCTATTTAGTCTTTAAGTTTAAAGCATTATGCAAGAAGCTTGAATAGGGTCAACTTCTGAATATATTCCTCAAACAGCACCTCTTTTCAGAGTTTTTAACCAATGCTCTTGTTTTTTTTTTTTTTTTTACTGTGAGCAAGAATTACTTTGTAATTCATGAAATCTGGATGGGTAAACTGTGTGATCAAGATGAGAGGGAAAAGAGAAGTCTCAAGAGACTAAGCCTTTTGTTTACATTGACGTGTTTTAGAAATGATGTTTGACAATATATCAGTTAAATATAGTTTCCTAAATTATTTAGATAAGCTGTGTTTCTGTTATTGCTTTTCATAAATAATGTGAAATGTTTTCTATTTTATTGTCAACAGTTTTATAATTTTTTAATTTAACAAGAAGTTTCCATGTCGATCTGTGAGAAAGGATGTAGAAACCCTCTGAAATAAATAAACTGTGACTAGTCTTAAAATTCATTGTTCACAATGGAATATACTATATTCAGCTGCCATCACAAAAATGTCTTTCTTATCCTGCTGCCCTAGTTAAACATGAACTTTAAAAATTGGAAAATCAGGCACTTTGTAGACAGTTCACTCTTTGTTTCATATTTTTGGGCTAAGGAAAAAAAAATTGCCCAAGGAAGTATTTCTGGAAGGAGTCTAACTTCTCAATCACTTTGGTAGTTTAGCCTACAGTGTTTTTGTTGTTTGGAGAATTGATAGTGACCCTAAATATAGCTGAGTGAATGCTTATTTCTAAAGCACTTACCATGTTTGATTCCTAACAAGTGAGTGATCATGTAGCCGTTAAATTCTGTCGTGGAGTACACAGTTGGCCAGCGTGTAGAACGCCATCACTGTCACTGAATCGTGTAGTAAACACATGGCTCAGACTGCTATAGTGGAAATAACATTGGATTTTGGTTCAGGGGGTCTGAATTCCAGGACTTACTATGGCCTGAGAGCGTGGCTGCAGCCTTCATGTATCAAGAAGTTGTGATGGGAAAAAGAAAGGCGTTGGCTGGAAGTTTCTTTCCTAGCTCATTTTCTTTCTTTCCCCATTTTCCACGACTTTCCAGGGTGATGTCACCCATGACCACTCTCATGCTGATGTCTTCCAAGCCTGTATTTTAGCCAAGACATTTCTTAAGAGTTCCAGATCAATCTGATGGTCAACAGACCCTCTACTTAGTTGTTCCATAGACATCTTAAGTCAGTGTGTCAAAAGGTAAACTCATGACTCTTCTCTCCCACCATCACCCCCAACCCTATTTCATTCTTGCCTTCCTTTTGGGCACGTAGCATACTTCCAGGCGTTCATCCATGCCAGAAATCCCCAGACGCCCCCAGTTCTTCCTTCCCTCCCCCCCAATTTCTGTATTTAATTAACTACAAAGCCCTGCCAGTTCGATCTCTCAGATGCCTCCCCTGGCCATTCCTCCTTTCCTTGTCACCTGTCTTCACCTTACTATAGACTTGCCTCATGTCCACCTGGATCTTTGTAGTGACTGCCTCCAACAGCTGGCTCCGTGGATCCCTGAGCGTCAGTCCCATGTGCCTCAGCCAGCCATAACAGTTCTAAAGAGCCGCCCCATCCCCCTGGGTTCATCCAGCCTGCACCTGTTAATCCGGAGTGGATTTTCCACTCTGCCCTGGCCAGCTCCCAGAAACCTGACAGGTCAATTCCTCTTTGAAGACTTTCTCAACCTTTACAGACAGAGCCGAGTTTGTTTTGTGTTTTGTTTTTGTTTTTCCGGAGCTGAGCTTTTCCCTGTGCTGATCAATATAATTCATTGTGCCTTTTCTTTGTTTACCTGTCTCCCTCTCTGGTCAGATTCTGAGTTGCTTGAGGTGGTGAACTTGGTCTTAACTCATGTCTGTATCTACAGTGTGTCTAGGATGGTATGGCCGTAGCAGAGCAGACACCCACAGATGACTGAGAGAGTAGGTGGATGTGTAGGTGGTTTTTCCTGGGATGGGAAGTGGTCGGGAATGTCCCATGTAGCTGATATGAGGCTTCCTCCAACATCCGTGACTTACTGCTAAGCAGGCTCACAGGTGGTAACTTTTCCCAGCCCCTCCCCACTTTGATACGTGCTGTGGGACCAGAGCTGTAGAATATAAACCAATATGTGTGTGGGTGTGGGTGTGCGTGTTTTATTATCTCCAGATTGAGCCCTGCAGAATATAAACAAATGTGTGTATATATGTCTAATTATTATTGTCTCCATTGTCTCCAATTGAACTTCTTGATAGGCAAACGTACTGAGGCTAGACAGGACCAAATGCCCACACTGAGTTCCACCCGTCCCAGGGCATCTGGGCATCTGTGTACACTGTGACTGTCCCAGAGGCCTCACTTTCGATCCATGCCCACTAACTCAAGTGGGCACTCACCTGGCACTCATGCCGTGATTCTCTACTGCAGGGACTTTCCCACTGTCTGTCCGCTACTTCATACTTCCCCTCTTGTACACCTTTAGCATCTGCCATTGGGCTTGCAGCCCACAGAAGGGGCTTCCCAGGGTAGCCCCGTCTTCTTAATGTTTGACATCTGTGCAGCCTCTGCTGGCCGGCCTCTCCCGCTGGGCAGGAACACTGATGTTCTTAAGAAGGCCATACCTCCACTTGAGCTGAAGATCCCATCTCATCCCACCTTCTTAAAGAGCTTACTCCACCAGCTGCCACCTTTCCACCAAGTGACTCCCATCAGCATGAAAACAGGCTGATATTTCTTCCCCTGTGATCATGTCCTCCTCCAGCTTCCTTGCCATTTCTCTGCTCTCTGTCACCACAGGCTGTCTTGATTTACCTAACCTTGCTGTAACCTATTTCTATCCGTCCATTCTCTCACTTTCCAGAGGTTTTAAAGTGCGGTAAAATACATAATAACATACGATTTACCATCTTAATCATCCTTAAGCGTACAGTTCAGTAATGTTAATTAAGTTCATTGACACGATTGTGCACCCAGTCTACAGAACATTTTCATCTCGCCTAGCTGGATCTCTGTGCCCATTAAACGCTAACGTCCCATCCCCTCTCTTTCCAGGCCCTGTCAACCACCATTCTGCTTTCTGTCTCTACAAATCTGAATACTCTGAGTAATCCTTCCATTCTTTCTTGAACCCACTCTGTCAGGCTTTTGCTCCTACATTCCTCCCTCACTGCTCTTCTCAAGGTCACTGGGACCTCCTGGTGTCCAGATCAAGACAATCACACGTCTCGGTCTTGGCTTATTTAACCCCATGGCAGTGTGGGGCACGGTGGATCCACACTCCCTCCTTGAAACCCTCTCTTCACTTGGTTTTTAGGGGACCATCCCTGCTTGTGTTTTCCTTCCTGCTGCAGAGCACTCCCTCGTACTGGCCTTCCCTTATAAAGCCTCTGCAGGTTGGAGCATCCCAGGGTACAGTGTTTGGCCTTCTTCCCAGATTTGCACTCCTATTTTTTTTTTTTTTTTTTTTGAGACAGGGTCCCACCAAGTCACCTTTGGTAGAGTGCTGTGGCATCACAGCTCACAGCTCACAGCAACCTCAAACTCTTGGGCTTACACGATTCTCCTGCCTCAGCCTCCCAAGTACCTGGGCTACAGGTGCCTGCCACAATGCACAGCTATTTTTTGGTTGCAGTTGTCATTGTTGTTTTAGCAGGCCTGGGCCCTATCCACCAAGCTATGGGCACCACCTGCATTCATTTTTATACCTTGTTTCTTTGCATGCCATTCATACTCTGACAGCTCCCGACACGTGTGCCCTGAGCCCCAACCTCCAGCCTTGCCTGGCTCTCTACTGGATTTCCTCACCTGCATATCTAATGGGTATCTCCAGAACCTGTCCAGCAGTATCTGCCCGCTGTGGGCTTCCACATCTAAGGATGGCAATTCCATTCTTCTCATTCCCCAGGTCAAAATTCAGAATCATACTTGACTGCTCTTTTCTCTTAGACCCCCCTCCTGTCAGCAAATTCAACTGGCTCTACTTTCAAAAGGTGGAACCTGAATTTGACTACTCACCACCTACACTCTACCTCTCAGGTCTGAGTGCTGTCCCGACTTCCCTCAATCATTGCAGTGACCTCCTCACTGGTCTCACTGTCCTAGATTCTGAAAACAAATGTAGTGAAAGCCTTTTAAAAGGTAAGTCAGACCATGCTCAAAATCCCCCACTGGCCAGTAAATGCCGGATTTTTACCGTGTCTGAAAGCCTTCGCAACTGGCTGCCCTGTGACCTCATTGTCTCATTGTCTTATTTCCTCACCCTGGGCCTTTCCTGGTGTCCCTGCAGTGTGTCACCCTGATGCCACCTGAGGGCTTCTCCGCTCACCGTTCACTCTGGGACAGGCTCGTCCCCCAGCTATTCCCACACCTTTCTCTCTTCCTTCTTTCAGCTCTTCTCTCCTCTGTCACCTTAGTTGTGAATTCCTCCTCCAGTCACCCCGCTTAAAGTTGCAGCCCGCCCCCCAAACTTCCTTTTCGCTTTTTCTTCTTTATTTTTCTCTCTGGTACTCACAGCCCTCTAACATACCTTACAGTTTACCTGTTAGTCTTGGTTTTCCCCCCACTAGAATGTGAGTTCTGGAAGGCGGGGGATTTTGCCAGTGTTCACTGTGTTTGCCTGCTGCTTAGCACTGTCTCTGGCCCAGAGTAGGCACAATCTGGTTAAAATGGCCCTGCAGGGAAGAAGTTGTCTCAGAAGAGAAAAGGATAATTGATTGTTCATGTTGCTTTCTTCCGACTGTATGTTTTGTTTGAAATTTCAAGTTCTTATTTTATACAAAGGAGAACATAGCTGATTTTAAATTCCCCCCAAACAATGTCTGGTTTCCAAGAAGGAAATATCAATGAAATTCTAACTTATGCTGCTCTAGACTTTTTTTATTTTAACATAATATGTATTCGTGATAAAAACAGTATTTCCATTATATTCAGGGAAATTACTATGGATTTTTAAATAGGTTAATGTATGTTATAAAATTGTTTATGGGATATTAAAATTAAATATATTACAGTAGTTTTAAATTTCCTGAATCATGTTTACTTAAAAATATTACTGGTAAAATCTTTTTTTTTTTTTTTTTTAATTTGAGATAGAGTCTCTGTTTCCCAGGGTAGAGTGTCATGGCATCAGCCTAGGTCACAAGCAACCTCAAACTCCTGCCTTAGCCTCCTAAGTAGCTGGGACTACAGACATCTGCCACGATACCCAGCTATTTTTTTCTATTTTTAGTAGAGACAGCAGCCTTGCTCTTGCGCAGGCTGGTCTCAAACTCCTAATCTCAAGGAATAGTCCTGCTTTGGCCTCCCAGAGTGCTAGGATTACAGGTGAGCCACTGCACCTGGCTGTTTACTGGTAATACCTTTAACCGTTGTTTGGGGCTTTTTTGATAAAATTTGTGGTGATGATTCCTCCTTTGACTTCCTAAGCAGTATGTTGAAACTGGCACAGAGCCAATAGCTGTTGAATTTTTACCTCATTTGAGATTAAGTTTGATGTAATTAACACCATCTGTTACAAATTTTGAATTCTGCCTGACTTCTACTTCAAAATGATGGCCACTGCCTTTGCTCTATTTTAGCACAAGTATTGGAAAACCTGAGTAACGGGTTATTTGGCTAGTAGAACTATAATTTACTTTAGACAAAAGGGAAGATACATTTCTTTGTCTTGGAAGTCTTTTAAGATGTACTAATACATTTCCATCCCAAATTAGCAAGTCTCTTAGAGGGACACTAATTTTATTTTTTACTTTTCTTTTTTTTTTTGAGACAGAGCCTCAAGCTGTCCCACTGGGTAGAGTGCCGTGGCATCGCAACTCACAGCAACCTCCAACTCCTGGGCTCAAGCGAGTCTCCTGTCTCTGCCTCCCAAGTAGCTGGGACCACAGGCGCCCGCCACAATGCCTGGCTATTTTTTTTGGTTTCACCCGTCATTGTTGTTTGGTGGGCCTGGCCTGAATTCGAACCCGCCACCTTAGGGGCAGGTGGCTGGCGCCTTAGCCACTTGAGCCAAAGGCGCCGAGCCAATTTTATTTTTTATTATTAAAGATCTTACATGGTCTTATGTCTGAGATTATTTACAACACATTGTGTTAAAAATATTTGATTTGCCTCTAACAGCCGGTTTTTAAATAGGAGAGACAAAATCAATCATATTTGTGGAAATACTGTGTAAAATACAAAAGTTATATATCTCTTCGTCTCAGGAGAGGTAGTTTTAACTTTCCTAATGTATTTGTTTCTCTGTCTCTCTCTCCCTCTCTCCCTTCCTTCCTTCCCTTTCTTTCTTTTGAGACAAAGTCTAGATGCTAGACTAGAGTGGCATGGCATTAGTCTAGCTCACAGCAACCTTAAACTCCTAGGTTCAAGTGATCGTCCTGCCTCAGCCTCCCAAGTAGCTGGGACTATAGGTGCCCATCACAATACCTGGTTGATTTTTCTCTTTTTTTTTTAGTGGAAAAAGGGGATCTTGCTCTTGCTCAGGCTGGTCTCAAACTCCTGAACTCAAGGGATCCTCATGCCTTGGTCTCCCAGAGTGCTAGGGTTACAGATGTGAGCCACCACGCCTGGCTGCTAATGTACATGTATTTTGAAAGTGTATAATAGAAGAATATTTACTTAATTGAGGGTTATGACTAATAGAAAGCATTTAATAAAATGCTTTCCAGTATACTTGATTCCAAAGGCTTTTAACACAAGTAAAAATCCTGGAAAAAATTTTATGGGTTGGCCGTTTTTATTATAAAGGACTTCTTATTTTTCCCCAGCAAATAGCGTTTCTTTTACGGTAGAGAGTTTCAATGTTTATGTAATCATAAACGCACAGCAGTGCATGGCTTCATACTTCATGGTAAACCTGGAAGGCTAATAAAACACCAGGAAGGCTGCATAGAGTTTGCTGTGCTTGCGTCTCTGCATTTATTCTGCATTGCTGCACAGGAGTTGGCTTCCTGCTCTGAACCCAGCATAGTGATGGAAGTTTGAGTGTACAAAGGGTCAGTGTCCTTGGGACACCCTTTCTTTGCTTTTCCCAGATTATTCACCTTGCTGCCCCTGTTTCCTTAACCACTAGTAATTAGTCTTCCTCTAATTACAGTATGATGAGACTCTCTGTGAACTGGCTGGTAAGGTACCATTATCAGCTGCTTGACTGATAATGGTCAAGCAACAAGGTGTTTGTTAGACTTCAGATAGTTAATTGTATGATTTAGTAAAAAGCCATTTGGGCTCTATGGCCTCACAAAGGACAGATTAAGAGACCACTTTGGGCAGGGCACAGGTGGCTCACGTCTGTAATCCTGGCACTGTGGGAGGCTAAGGTGGGTGGATCTCCTGAGCTCAGGAGATCAAGGCCAGGCTGCACAAAAGCAAGGCCCTGGGCGGCACCTGTGGCTCAAAGAAGTAGGGCGCTGGCCCCATATACCGGAGGTGGCAGGTTAAAACTCGCCCCGGCCAAAACTGGAGAAAAAAAAAAAAGCAAGACCCTGATACTATTAAAAATAGAAAAAAACTAGTCTAGTGTTGTGGTAGGTGTCTGTAGTCCCAGCTACTTGGGAGGCTGAGGCAAGGATATTGCTTAAGTCTAAGAGTTTGAGGTTTTTGTGAGCTATGATGCCACAGCACTCTCCACAAAAAAACCCCCCTCCTGTTCTCCCTCTTGTACCACATAGAAGCCCAGGTTTCCTGCCCTCCCTCATGCTATTTGAGTTGCTGCTGTTAGCCTGCTCTGCCCAAGACTGTTGCCCACACACCACTATGCCCTGCCCAGGGTCTGGGGAGCCCCATCCATAGCAAAGTCTGCAGCTCCTCTGCAAGCTTGGGGACCTTTCTTCAAGGAGACAATCTATGCCCATGTCTATTCTCTCTAGAACTTACCTAGTGAGCTGGGTATCGCTCTTCCTTTCTGCACCGTGAGATTGTTGGGGCGGGCTCCAAGTCCAAGTTACATTTCACTTTTTCACTGTCATTTCTTGAATTCCAAATGCTTGTAACTGCTTTGTACACATCATCTCACTTCTTTCCAATGTTTATACGGGGCAAATAATGCAAGCGCATGATCAATGGATCAGCTAGAGAAAACTAATTTAGTGGAAAGAGAAGCCTTCAAACTGATGCATAGATTTTTCATTCATTATACAGAATTATTATTTGGTTTTTTTAAATATAGAGTGGGCTTCATGTGCTTGTTAATTTGATTTTAAGTTCCTTCCCAGCCGAGACCTTATTTCTTGGTGTCTCACGGAACCCAGTAATAGTTAATGTAATGACAGGTATTATTCTTAGAGTATTTCAAATGTGTGACAGGCACTGCTGTAAGGGCTTTGTATCCTCTCCTTTAATCCTTTCAATAATTCAGTGGGGTCAACACTATTATCCTCACATTATGGGTGAAGAAATTGAGGCATCAAAAAATTAAATAATGATTTCCAAGTCCACCTAACTGAATAATGGGACCAGAATTTGAACTCTGGCTCTTTGACCTAAGAACCCATTTTTCTTGCACACTTTTCTTCCAGTCCATTCAAGAAACATTTATTAAGCTCTTTCTGTATGTCAGTGAACAATGCAGAGATCCCAGCCTTCATGGAACTTACATTCTAGGAAGAGTGAGAGAAAACTGACAATAATATACATGGATAAATTGTATGTTAAATTAGGAAGCTGAGTGCTAGGGAAATAAAGAAAACACAGGACAAAGAAAGGAGGTGAAGATGGATATGTAGAAATCTTGAGTAGGTGATCCTGGAAGACCTCATGGTTCATACTGAGGAATTGCTCATCAGATCTCTGAGATGTTGCCTGAAATCTTGACTCACTCACCATTTTTAGGGATCCACTTACTATTTCTGCCCATTTAACCCTGGAAGCATAGGGTAGTCTTGCACTGCAGAGTCAGGGGTGAGTCAGCCATGGGCTCTGCTCCCTGGCCAGGAGCTGCAATTGCTCACTCCTGTGCCCCTCTGGGGGCTGAGTCCTGGGGCTGTGCAAAGTGTCTGTGCTGAAAGGAGTGGGGGGTGAGGGGCAAACCCCAAGGATGTTGCAGAGCAGTGGGAGGAAGTTCAGAATGGATATAAAGGTACAGCTGAGCTGCTTCTAGAGAGACCCTGGCCTACCCAGGTGAGCATGGGTACGGACTGTCCAAAATGGGGAGGTGACCTTAGACCAGTCCCTACTTAAGAGCTATCTCCCTGGAGGCAGTGGTCCCAGGAGGAACAGCGAGTGGGTGGAGCTGCCAGGCACAGAGCAGCCTCATCAGTGGTGGGCAAACGGCAGTTCTTTGCACTCTGTGGCAGGTCAGGGCTTTAGCTTTATATATATGAAGGATACCCATTTCACTTAATTATTGAGACAACACGATTTGCACTGACTTTCTAAAATTAAATTTCCATGGTACCACATTTATCGTAGCCTTGGGTCTTGCCAGAACTGGGCATGTTCTCGACATCCAAGATTCCACCTTCTCTCCTTACCATAAAATAAGACATTGCAACCATGAGGTCCCCAGCTGTCCTGGACCATCTGCACGTCTGCTTCGTGGCTGTGGTGGCTGATAACTTGGGATGTTGTTGCCAGAGAACAGGGACCTCATCCAAACCCTCCCGAGAAACCACTTTCCTTTTTCATACAAACAACACTGCCTCTGAGCCTGTGTGCTGACTGTACTCAAGATTCCATTGACTGTTTTTCTGCCTGCCCCTGCTTATTTTTATTCATCTGGCCGCTTTATTTTAGGGATTTGCAAAGCTTGTGTTGGCAGTGGTGGCTCCTATTGTTTTATTTCTAGCTGCCCAGCTTTCATGTGAATGCTCCAATTAGGCAGCAGACACGGGCAGGACGTGGTTCTGGGGTTCCGGTTTGCTGCAGGGCTATGTTTGCAGAGAGCCATGCTGTGGCCTGCTCCCCACTGCAGGCCTGGGCTCCAGGCTGGGTTTCTAGCAGTAAGGGACAGTGCCCATCTGGGGTTGAGTGGAGGAAACCAGGCACTGACCACATGTACTCCTGTCTCTGGAAAAAAATATTAGAGACCTCGTCAGCATTCACATGCTTTAGTGCAGAGAGTTGTGGAATCTTTTTAATGCTTATGAACCAGGCACCTGAAAGGGGTCAGATAATTATTTTTTCTTTTTGTAAGCTATGCCCGTGTGAGCATTGATCTTGGCCTGTTCATATTGCAGTCCTGTGAGGTGGAAAAAGTATAGGTCCAAGAAGCGACTTTGGTGTTATCCTAATCTGGTTTAATTCTTATCTGTGCCACATGCTAGCTGTGTGGCCTCAGGCAAGTGATCTAACCTCTCTGGTCCTAAGTGTCTGCACAAAATTAGAAATTACAACAACACATGCCTCACTAGGTTGTGGTAAGGATTAAGTAAGGGAAACCCCCCCCCCACCTCCTATGTGATCAAGGCCAGTTTAAAACATGCAAAACTTTATTCCAGGTTGGATTTTTTTTTTTCCTTTTGAGACAGAGTCTCACTTTGTCACCCTCTGTAGAGTGCGCTGGCATCATAGCTCTCAGCAACCTCAAACCCCTAGGGCTCAAATGATCCTCTTGCCTCAGCTTCCTAAGGTGCTGGGACTACAGGTGCCTCCCAGAAACCCTGGCTATTTTTAGAGATGGGGATCTCACTCTTGATCAGTCTGGTCTCCAACCTGTGAGATCAAGCACTCCAGCCTGCTTTGGCTTCCCAGAGTGCTAGGATTACAGGCGAGACACTGCACCTGGTCAAGTTGGACTTTTGTTGCTTCGATTGTACCAGGTACAATCGAAGGTAGCTGAGGAGGAATTTAGAGTAAGAGTCTAATGTAAAAATGGTGACTATCAAATTGGATAAGATTTTCTTTCCCAAATTAGGATCTCTGATAAGGTACGAGCCTGGTATCCAGAACACACTCTCTGAGCATTACCTGTGTCCCTGGGAGGGCGTCACCTGTGTAGATTGGTGTATGCTGGGAAAGCTGAGACATGTTGGGCCATCTGCTCGTGGGTTCCCCATAGCATGATGGAAATCACTCGGACATCTCAAGAATCCTGATGTCCAAATCATGCCTTGAAGTTTCTCAGCCCCAGGCTTCAGAATTTAAAAAAAACCTTCCAAGCGATTTCAGCATAGCAAGGTTGCTTAACACCAGGCAAATACGTGTCTTACTAAGGAAAATAGATTATAAGCTGATTCACTCGCACCTCTATACAGATATATTCACAATAGATTAGAGCAATGTAGAACAAACACAAATACAAATTCTTCATCCCTATGTATTTCTACCTTTTAAAAGCTTACTTAGCTTTCTGTGGCTTAGCTTTCTTAGACTCCACTAGGTGTTTTCACAATCCCTGGCTTATTGTCCCCCCCCCCCCCCACCTTTTGGTTGTCCTACAAGATAAAGATATGAATTGCCTTTTTAGTATTTACCTGTTATCTCAACTCTCATTCTGTTTCCTAAGTGGGAGAACCTTCATTGCTCAACCCTTGATGTGCCTGTGATCATTAGTGCTGCCTTCTGGGTCTGCCCTTTCAAAGGCAGAGTTAGGAATGCTCCCCCTGTGTGTGCACCATGAACTGACCGCCCTCTCCTGTCTTTACATAGAACTAAGTCTTAGATGTCTTTCTTTCAGAGTGCTCAGTGTTTCAACTCCCACCAAACACCCAGCTCTTTTTTTTGTAATTTATTAAAAGCCCAATTAGGGGCCCAGCACCATGGCTCATGCCTGTAATCTTAGCACTCTGGGAGGCCAAGGTGGGTGGATTGCTTGAGCTCCAGAGTTGGAGACCAGGCTGAGCAGGAGCAAGACCCCTATCTCTACTGAAATAGAAAAACTAGCTGCGGTGATCGCCTGTAGTCCCAGCTACTGAGGAGGCTGAGGCAAAGGGATTGCTCAAGCTCAAGTTTGAGGTTGCTGTGAGCTAGGATGATACCAGGGAACCTACCCAGGGCTACAGAGCGAAACTGTCTCAAAAAAAGAAGGAATGAAAAAAAGAAATAAAGAATTCTGCCTTATATTTCATTCTTGGGTTTGCCTCATCTTACTGTTAAAGATTTCAATAAAAGTTTCAATTCCTTAAAAGTAGGCTCTGTGTGGTTTTTATTTCTGTGGATACCAAATCCTTAGTGTATATTGATAGAACATAAATAATTCAGCATATGGTTGATTACCTTAAAGAAAATAAAGAAAGCTTTTGTTTTTTTCTGTTTTTCTTTTGTTTTAACTTGAACAAAGCCCATCTAAGCAACTGTTTTTGTCTAGACATTGAAAGTGTCTAAGCTCTCTGTGGGTTTTGTAGAAGCTGCAGCACAGGCCCAGGTTGACTGGGGACGTACTGCATAGGTAAATTCTCACTAATTCAAAGGATGTAGAGGCCTGAGCATGGCTGATGCCCACTGTCGATGCCTTATAACTTTATTTATTTATAATGCATTGCTTGGCTCCCTTCAAAAAGGAATGCCGAGGAGCAGGATTAGCACAACTAGCATAGAATAGCAATAGCAGTAGAAACATTTGATAGCGGTACAGAACAGCGATAATAAGGCCAGGCGCAGTGGCTCACACCTGTAATCCCAATGCTTTGGGAGGTTGAAGCTGGAAGATCGCTTGAGGCCAAGAGTTTGTGACCAGTCTGGTCAATGTAGCAAGACCCTGACTCTACAAAAAAGAAGAAAGATAAGCTGGGTGTTGTGGTGTGCACCTGTAGTTCTAGCTACTTGGGCAGCTGAGGTGGGAGGATCTGCGGAGCCTAGGAGTTCGCAGGTGCAGTGACCTGTAGTTGTGCCACTGCACTCCAGCCTAGGTGACAGAGTCAGAGTTCATCTCTAGGAAAAAAAAAGCACAATTAAAAACAAGCATTCAAGAGAAGAGATCAGATGCAGTTTATAATGGGGGAGAAATTAAGGTTTACCGGTGGTCCTCCTTTTCCTCCCAGCAGGTGGGACTGCTCCTGTCTCTTGGGAGACTGTGATGAGCCCTTAGCAAAGTCAGACAGCCAGGGAAGAAATTACTGGGAAGGCAAAATGCCAGACTTTCCTCTTAAGTCTGGAGATGATGGAAGAAAAGATAAGAAAGGAAGGAGAGCACATGAAATCTGTATTGTAAATGATATTAAAAAATACCAGACTTTGGCTCCGCGCCTGTGGCTCAAGCGGCTAAGGTGTCAGCCACATACACCTAAGGTGGCGGGTTCGAATCCAACCCAGGCCCGCCAAGCAACAATAATGGCTGCAACCAAAAAATAACTGAGCGTTGTGGTGGGTGCCTGTGGTCCCAGCTACTTGGGAGACTGAGGCAGTAGACTCGCGTGAGCCCAGGAGTTGGGGGTTGCTGTGGGCTTCAATGCCACGGCACTCTACCCAGGGGGATAGCTTGAGGCTCTGTCTCAAAAAAAAAATATTTCAAATTGTATATAAAACCAGCACATTGTACCCCATGATTGCATTAATGTACACAGCTATGATTTAATAAAAAAAAAAAAATCTCCAGCCACTACAAATAGAGCATGTAAGAAAAAAAATAGGGAAGAAAGAAAGAAAGAGAAATTACTGAAACAGGATGGGTGAATTTGAAATAATCATCAAAATATTTTTCATTAAGCCTAATGAAGGACCTGTAACCCTATATCACTTACTAAAGCGGTTTCAATCAGAAACTACAGCAATGCCGGAAAAAAAGACAATGGTTTCAGAGTTCTATGATGAAATGATATTTCAGGACCCAATAGCAATGATACAACAATTTACTAACAACATCTCATCAGCTAGCATTAGGAGCCTATAAGCATGAAACAGAACTTGCAGAACTCGAAGTGAAAACCAGAGAAAAATTACAAGCTGCCAACAAAAAAACAAGCTTTGAAATCTCAAGAGTTTAAGGAGAGATTAAAAGCAAATCATGAAACTATAAATTGTCTAAAAAATGAAATCAGGAAACTTGAAGAAGATGATCAGACAAAAAACATATAAACAGTTCTGAAGAGAACTTTGTAGTAAGCCAGTAGCCAACAATAGATTGCTCAGCAATGGGATCAAAGTATTTGTACTGTTCAAGAAATCCTTAATGGAGAATATATGTGTGGAAGAATAGATGTTGTATGGACATTTTGCCAACCTATTTTAGCAAAATTCTGATGTTAAGCACAATTTTTAAAAAATTTTATTGCAATATGTGTGTAGGTTTTTATCCTTTTGACAGGTATCAGAATTTCATTATAAAGTATAACTTGTACAAATTTTGTACTTCTTTAGTAGTTAGGATTGGTGATAAAAATTGATCTGGATATTTAACTTCTTTAAATTCTTATTGTCTGCATCCTACTTCTTTTGCATATGGTTTTCCCAGTCAGTATTTATTAAATGCAGCTTAGAGATCCTGAAAACAACAACAAAAAAAAGGAGGGGGAGGATAAACAAAAAGAGCAGGTGCTGACCCCTGTCCTGTGCCCATTGTCACTTCCATTAAACTTGATTTGGCCACCGTTCCCACAAATACCCTCCATATCTCTTCTAAATACAGGATGATTTCTTTTATTCTTCATCATGTTGTACGTGAAATAGAAGTCAGCAAATCCACTCCACTCTGAGCTACAGAAGAAATAGGAATATAGTTTCATCTGGTGCTTCTCCAGAAGGTTCTTGGGCAGAGAACCTTATTATCTCCAGAGGCTTTGAGATAATAACTGAGGTATTAATGGTTCTTCAAATATTTTCACCTATTTAGAATACATGGAAACATTTCCACTGGGTCTTTTAGAAACAATAGTCTTTCTCTGTCCTGGTTTATATTCTCCACTAACAGTGCTTATTTTTAAATTAATTTCCCCCTCATGCATTCTATTCTTCAAGTAAACCTTGCTGAGATACATAATTTATGTACAGTAAATTGTAATATGCTCAGTTTGATGAATTTGACAGATAGACACACCTATGGAAACCCCACTATATTCAAGATCCAGAATTATTTCCAGCCCCAAATTTTCCTTAGGACCCTGTAGCCCTGAGAAACCACTGCCTTACCCTCTGTCACTAAAGATTAGATGGCATTTTCTAGAACTTTTATGTAAAAGGATTCATGCAGCATGCAATCTTTTTTCTTGGCTGCTCTCACTGGGAATAATTGTTTTGGAAGTCATCTGTGTTGCTACATATATCAGCTATTTGCTATTTTTTTAATCGCTAGTATCATGCAACTTTATGGATTTACTACAGTTTATCTATTAATTTGTTGATGGACATTAGGTTATTTCCAGTTTAGGGCATTTATGAATAAAGCTGCTATAAACACTATGCACAAGTTTTTGTGTAGACATTCACTCTTTTACAAACTTGCACCTAAACTGAAAAGAAACCACCTCCCTACAGCAACTCCCTGCTCTCCGCTGGCCTCCCCGTGTAACACTCCCAGGACTTCTCTCTCCTCTTGTCCTTGCCTGTGCCACCCTCCAAGTGCTTTCTTTTCATGCTATGCCTCCCCCATAAGCATGAGACCCACTGCTGTGGCATGGTCTCATTGGCCTTCAGTAATAAGATATGACTCTGGAAAATGCCATCAACATGCTGACTGATTCTGAGCTGGACCTACAACAGACTGTGGCTGTGTCTGAGTACAGTTCCATCTAATGCAGGACTCCATCACCATGGGCCTGGGTGAAAGCTGCACTTTTTTTTTTTTAAGGCTGCACTTTTTAAAGCCCTCTTGCCCCATTTCTCTTGTTTTCAGTATTTCTTACATCTTGGAACTATCTGCACTCACCCCTTGAACTCCCCACCAAATATCCCTCTCCTCAGAAGTCAACAACTTAATGGGTCATTTCAAGCAACTGGAAAAAGAAGAACATTCAAACCCCAAACCCAGCAGAAGAAAAAAAAATAACTAAAATTAGAGCAGAATTAAATGAAATTAAAAACAAAAGAATCATTCAGAAGATAAATGTATGAAGACGTTTTTAAGAAAAGATTTAAAAAATTGATAAATCTTTGGCTAACCTAACCAGAAGCAGAAAAGTAAAATCCCTAATATCATCAATCAGAAATAATAAAGGAGAAATAACAAACACCACAGAAATTAAAAAATATATATCCTTAACAATTACTACAAAAAACTCTATTCTCAGAAATATGAAAATCTGGAGGAAATAGACCAATACCTGGAAGCACACCATCTTCCTAGAGTTAGCCAGAAAAAGTTGGAAATGTTGTGAATAGACCTATACCAAGCACTGAAATAGCATTAACTATGCAAAATCTCCCAAAAAAGAAAAGTCCAGGACCAGATGGCATCACATCAGAATTCTACCAAACCTTTAAAGAGGAACTAGTACCTATATTACATAACCTCTTCCAAAACAGAAAAAGAAGGAATATTTCCCAACACATTCTACAAAGCAAATATCACCCTCATCCCCAAACCAGGAAAGGACTCAGCAACAACAACAAAAAAAACAAATTATAGACCAGGCAGTGCCTGTGGCTCAGTGAGTAGGGCACCGGCCCCATATACCGAGGATGGTGGGTTCAAACCCAGCCCTGGCCAAACTGCAACAAAAAAGTAGCTGGACATTGTGGTGGGTGCCTGTAGTCCCAGCTACTCGGGAGGCTGAGGCAAGAGAATTGCCTAAGCCCAAGAGCTGGACGTTGCTGTGAGCTGTGGTGCCATGGCACTCTACTGAGGGTGACAAAGTGAGACTCTGTCTCTTAAAAAAAAAAATTATAGACCAATATCATTAATGAATATTGATTCAAAAATACTCAATGAGATCTTAGCAAACAGTATTCAATGACACATCAAAAAAATTGTACACCAAGACCAACTTGGTTTTATCCCAGTGTTAGAAGGTTGGTTCAACATACGTAAATCTATAAATATAATATATCACATAAACAAAATAAAAAGCAAAGATCATATGATACTCTCAGTTGATGCAGAAAAAGCTTTGATAATATCCAGCATCCTTCATGATCAGAACACTTAAGAAAATAAGCTTAGATGGGTCATTCTTAAACTGATAGAGGCCATCTATAGCAAACCCAGAGTCATATTGAATGGAATAAAATTGAAAACCTTTCCATTCAGATATGGAACTAGACAAGGATGCCCATTGTCTCCAGTGCTATTCAACATAGTAATGGAAGTCTTAGCCATCACAATCAGGCAAGAGAAAGCAATCAAGGGCATCCAAATGGGGGTAGAGGAGATCAAACTCTCGTTCTTCATAGATGATATGATCTTATACCTGGAAAACCCCAGGGACTCAACTACAAAACTCTTAGAAGTGATCAAGGAACACAGCAGCATCTCAGGATACAAAAATCAATATTTATAAATCAGTAGCTTTTATATATACCAACAATGTCAAGCTGAAAAAATAGTCAAGGACTCTATTCCTTTTAGAATAGTGCCAAAGAAGATGAAATATTTGGGAGTTTGCCTAACAAAGGATGTGAAAGATCTTTATAAAGAGAACTATGAAACTCTGAGAAAGGAAGTAATGGAAGATGTTAACAAATGGAAAAACATAGCATGCTCTTGGCTGGGAAGAATCAACATTGTTAAAATGTCCATACTTCCCTAAGTAATATACAAATTTGATGCAATCCCTATAAAGCACCACTGTCATAATTTAAAGATATGGAAAAAATTGTACTTCATTTTATATGGAATTAGAAAAAACCTCAAATATCCAAGACATTACTCGAAATAAAAAGAAAGGCTTGGCGCCTATAATCTGGTGGTTATGGTACCAGCCACATACACTGAAACTGGCAGGTTCAAACTCAGCCTGGGCTAGCCAAACAACAATGACAACTGCAACAAAAAAACAACTGGGGATTGTGGTGGGCACCTGTAGTCTCACCTACGTGGGAGGCTGAGGCAAGAGAATCGCTTAAGCCCAAGAGTTAGAGGTTGCTGTGAGCTGTGACACCATGGCATTCTGCCAAGGGTGACATGGTGAGACTGTCTCAAAAAAAAAAAAAAAAGAAAGAAAAACAAAGCAGGAGGAACCACGCTACCAGACTTCAGGCTATACTATATAGTGATCAAAACAGCATGGTATTGGCACAAAAACAGAGAGGTAGATATATGGAACAGAATAGAGAACCAAGAGATGAACCCAGCTACCTATCATCATTTGATCTTTGATAAGCCTCTCAAAAACATTCAGTGGGGTGAAAGACTCCCTCTTTAACAAATGTGCTGGGTGAATTGGCTGGCGACCTGTAGAAGACTGAAACTGGATCCCTACCTTTCACCATTAACAAACAGTTATGATTTAAATTGATTTAAACTTAAGACATGAAACTATAAAGATACTTGGAGAGAGTGCAGGGGACACACTTGAAGAAATTGGCCTGGAAGAATATTTAATGAGGAGGACCTCTCTGGTAATTGAAGCAACACCAAAAATATATTACTGGGACCTGATCAAACTAAAAATCTTCAGCACAGCCAAGAACACAGTAAGTAAAGTAAGCAGACAGCCCTCAGAATGAGAGAGGATATTTGCAGGTTATGTTTCTGACAAAGGTTTGATAACTAGAATCCACCAATAACTTAAACTAATTAATAAAAGAACAAGTGATCCCATTTCATTGTGGGCAAGAAACTTGAACAGAAGCTTCTCTGAAGAAGACAGGTGCATGGCCTACAGACACATGAAAAAATGCTCATCATCTTTAATCATCAGAGAAATGCAAATCAAAACCACTTGAAATATCATCTAACTCCAGTAAGATTAGCCCACATCACAAAATCCCAAAACTACAGATGTTGGTGTGGATGTGGAGAGAAGGCAACACTGCTTGTGGGAATGCAAGCTAATACGTTCCTTTTGGAAAGAAGTTTGAACAACACTTAGAGAACTAAAAGTAG
>CAUYQV010184041.1:0-42522 GCA_963574575.1 Galagoides demidoff
ATGGAACTGGGGTCCGCTCCCCTGGCACAGCAAAGCTCAACACAGAAGCTGAGAGCTGAGTAGAAGGAAGAGGCATCTTCACTGGGGGCACCAGGCGAGAAGAACGGGCAGCTGATGCTTAAGACGCAACCCCCCAGCTTGCGTCTGGTAAAAGCAGGGGAACATTTCAACAGGCAGAACTGTAAATCGGTACATGGGGGTTATACATTGGCCTGAGCCCCCATGGGGGGGGGATACTCTGGGATACTCTGAAGGGGGCACATAGGTAGATTCAGAGATTCTTTGATTATTGGAATGGAATGTTAAGATGTGTGGGACACAGGAGAAAAAATGTAATTAAACTCAGAGTGGGGGCAGAGGGGAGGAGGTGGGAAGTGGAGAGGAGGGAGGAGGGAGGACGGAGGAGGGCTGGTGTGCTGTCACAGAACAGACACAGTGTAGGGGTCTAGGGCACACACACCAACTTGGACTCTACCTAACAAAAGCAAACAATGTAACCATATCATCTGTACTCTTACGTTAATCTAAAAATAATTAAAGAGATGTATATGACAGGCCCCTGGGGACATTTACAGCAAAGAATGGCAGGCTGAGTTTAACTCTTCCATTCCCTTTTATCTGCATTTTTAATTCTGAAAAACAACTCAAGAACCTATGTTAAGATGCCATCTTTTAATTTCAGGGCCAGCCATGTGCCCAGAACTTCCCTGGAAAGGACTCAAGATCTCCCTTTATTTTCATGCTGGGCCCCCCACTAACATACCAGGCAGGCCCCCAAGAGAGATCCCTGTCCCTGTATCTTTCCCATTTTACTGATAAGAAAACTGAGATTCTGAAAGATAGTCATTTCCCCAGGTCCTCTATCTCATAGACAGCAGAGCTAAGACTTACCTCAATAGGCAGAACTCTGGAGAAAGGTCTTCAGAAGGCAATAAGCTAAGTGTTCTACTGAGCAAGCCTTCCCCCCTCCTCCTAGTTAAAAGGCACCACGTTTTTCTTGGGCTCTGAAATCTGCCTGGATTGTGACATTTAATCAGATGCACCTGTAGACTGTGCCCCATAGCAAATGCGGCTGAATGAATTACCCTTTCCCAAAGCATCCCACCTGCCTGTCACAAAAACGCGCACCTGGAAACCCAGGCTGCCGCCTGTGTATAAAAGCATCTCCTGGCCCACACAGGCCCCTGACTCTCTGGAGAGGAGGTGGGGAGTCTGGGCTCCTGGTGGCACCATGTGGTTGCTGCGGGGCGTCTTGCTGTGTCTCTCTTTATCCCTGGCTTTGAGCCGGCATAGACCTGAGGCCCCAGATGATGCTGGCGTGCTCCACTGTGGGCCGCGGAGCTTCCAGTTCACTGTAAGCTTTTCCCTCCAGGAGGCAGAGAGTCCCCCTGTGTTCATAGCTTGGGGTAAGTTTGAAGACTCACACTGTGTCCCCTCTGCTTCCTGAAACTACTCTCTAACCCCCCCCCCCCCCCCGCCCTGACACTTTGCCCCTGTGATGGACCCTGACTGCAGAATGAACAGTCTATACTTCTGAGATGAAGTGGATTTTCCTCTTATTCCTACCGGCTGCTGCCCCTAAGGGTCTAATGGTGAGGCTGGCCGTCCTTTCCCAGGACTGGAGACATGGAGACTGACCCCCTGGCCTTTTACCTCTCCCCACCCTCCAGACAGCCGAGGACTACCACACAGGCTCCAGAATGACTCTGACTGTGGCACCTGGGTCAGGGAGGGCCCAGGCAGCTCCCTGATGTTGGAGGCAACGTACAGGGGTTGCTATGCCACTGAGCAGGTGAGTAGGAGCCAGTGGTTAAGGACACCAGGTGAGACTCCCGTGCCTCCACCCAGGCTGACTGCCCAGGGCCTGTCTCCCCCAGGACTCCCACTACGTCATGCCAATTGGACTAGAAAGAGGAGATGGGGCTGGACCTGAGATGGTTACCAAGAGTCATCTGCTCAAGTGTCCTGTGGATCTTCTAGGTAACAGCTGGAAGCTTTCAGGTTGGTGGGGCAGAGCTGCCTGCAAGGTGCCTTTGTGCCCTCCCGCTGGCTCCACATTAATGAAGAAAGGATTTTTCTTTTTCTCCTGACCTCCACAAGCAGTCCGTGGGTAACTACCAATTAGGAGATTACTCGAAGTTAGGGCACTGTGGGAAGGGCTTTGCAGCTACCTCCCCTAATTGTAACTTGGTGCTGTGAACGCTATTGCTGTCCCCTGGCAGGGGGCTTGTCCACGTGCCCCTCAGTGGAGGGGCAGAACTAGGACTCAAGCAGGAACTAGCCCCGAACCAGGAACTCCTCGCCCTTGGGAAGGGGAGGAAAGGGAATCGATACTAATGAGGGCACTTGGAAAATCCCTCCAAGGAACTATTTGCTGAGTCTAGAACCCGAGTCTCTAAGCCCTCGGCTGGGGGCTGTGATTTCACTCAAGAATCAACAGGAAGAGTGACAGCCACTCAATTTCAGAAAGCCTTGTGATCTGAGAGCCCACGTCAGTGGCAACAGCTTTGAATTCGTGACGTTTCTCACCTGCCTAACCTGTATGAGCAGCAAGGTCAAGGAATGGCAGACCCCACCCTAGACGCACTGAACCAGATTTACACGTCACAAAGGCCCTGGGTAACTTCTATCTGCATCACAGCTTGAAGTACCTGTTACTTGGTGGAGCAAGTAGGTGCCCAACTGCTCCTGCCAATCTTGTCAGTATTCCCTTTCAAAATGAACTAGCACCAGGGTACTCCTAAGAACTGCCTTAACCTTGAGCCTTGAGCTACAGTATTTAACATGCACCATTCCAATCACTTCCCTACTTACAGGAATCTAACGTTAATGACTTGTAACAAGGATTAAGACCATCCTCTCCACTACCTAACTTGAGTTATCCTTCCCCCAACACCCAGCCCAGGATGCTCCCAGTGCTGACTGGTGTGACTCCATCCCAGTGGTGGACAGGCTTCCATGCGCAACCTCCCCCATCTCTCAAGGCGACTGCGAGGAGCTAGGCTGCTGCTACAGCTCCAAAGAGGTGAATTCCTGCTACTATGGAAACATGGGTAAGTTACCGACTCTCCGAAGCCAGCTGAGGAAGAATACTAATTACTTACAAAAGCCAGAGGGGGTGGAGAGAAGGGTTTGCTCAGAAGGCAAATGCTGAGTGGCCAACCAAAGGCTGCCTTAGACTCATCTCCTAGAACACTTGGACCCTGAGCCATAGACCTTTCTACAGCCCTCCAATGCCAAATACTTATCAATAGAAACACTTTCCCCAAGGGATAGCTGGTCTGAGCTATCTCAGTCTTTGGCTGGTCTGAGACTGTTCAATGAGCCTTCTCTCAAGATCGCTACTTTCCGCATGCCCCAAGTTTCTCTAATGACAAAGTCACTCTCAAGGAGCATGTCCATGCCACACTGAGATAAGAATTTTAACTGGTAAGCAAAATAAGGCAGGAGCTAGTATTACTGTCTCATAAAGAAGCTAAAGCAGGGAAGTGAATGCCTTGTCTGAGGCTGTGTAAGTGGTGGTGGACTCAAAGCCAGGTGCTCATTCAGAGCCTTGGTGAGGTCATGGACAGCTGAGCTTTGCACCAAGGCCATCAGCTGGCAATACTAACTTCCAGAGGTCCCTTCCAATACCAGAGGGAAGGGATCAAAAGTAAGTTAGACTCTTGACTGACTCCTTAAAAGAGAGATGACCTGCCTTCAGCACAGCCATTCTTGTGTTCCAGTGACCCTGCACTGCAGTCAAGAGGGCCACTTCTCCATCGCTGTGTCTCGGAACGTGACCTCGCCCCCCCTGCTCATGGGTTCCGTGCGCTTGGCCTTTGGGAATGATAGTGGATGTAACCCTGTGGTGACAACACATACCTTTGTCCTGTTCCGGATTCCATTTACTTCTTGTGGTACTACAAGACAGGTGAGACTAATTGCCCTTGGCTTGTTCTTGGCTCTGGAAGTCAGTGGGAATGCCTTGGTAACTAGTGGGTGAGAACTGGAATATCTCAGCCATGAAGGATGCTCCTCACTATTTATGTTCAGAATAGTCTCTAGGGCCTCTTATCACTGAGAAAGCTGAAACTTCCTCTGAGTCTGCTAAGATCATCACAGCTGTGATCAACTAAGGGACTGGCATCTGAAGCTTAGAGAACAAGGAGCAGGTTTCTCCAATTGAAAACCCTCAGGGATGATTACTAGCCTTGCTGGTACAACCCGGCTGCCTCTTCCATTCCTTAGTGCTGAAACGAGTCAAGTGATAACTTCCCAGGTTATGTGCTACTGCCTCTGTGCTCGGGGAGCAGTAAAACATAACATGCAACAGGGGAGGACAGCTGAGTCTCTGACCCAGCTGGCAGGAATGACCAGCATTTCTCTTGACCCACTCCTGCAGGTCACCAGAGACCAAGCAGTATATGAGAACGAACTGGTTGCAACCAGGAATGTAAAACATGGGAGTCGTGGCTCTATCACCCGTGATAGCATCTTGAGGTAAAATCCTAGCCTGACCCTGCTGAGTGAGAATGACTTACCTTCTTCCATAAAGCAGGAGTTCCAAGACAAACCCTGAAGCCACAGAATACTCAAGACTGGCAACCCTTTCTGCTGCCTTGGTTTGCCGATCTTGTAACCACTACTTAGAGGCAGCAATGCAGGTGCCCTTAACTTAATTGAAGCCCCAAGCTCCCTGGGATTTCTGCTATTCCACTTAATTGGGTTTGGTTTCTCATTTTGGTCTCCATCCTTCGTGCCGTAGTTAAAAGGAAAAAATCTCACATCGGCCAATCCCACACTTAAGTGTCTTGACTTTAAGCTATGGAAGAACAAACATGAGCATAACCTTCGGGGCCCTCCAAGAAACAGGCCCTACGTCTCTCCAGCCTAAAGGCTTCCAACATTCTCAGCCCCTCACACTTTAATTGAAGACTAATCCTTCTGTCAAATGTTCAAGTCTTCAAGCTCTTTCTTAGCTCCATGCTTTTCTTATATCAGGTGTTGCTCCTACCTCAATAGTTGTGGAGAGGACTTGATATGAAGAATGAAAACATTAGATAACTATTTCTCATAGTATCACGTCTGACTCCTCTCCACATTAGATACCTATTTCTCATAATATCACGTCTATATTTCTCATGGTTCTTATCTTCAACTCAAACATGGGTCTTATTTACACTTCTATCTCTCCAACTACAATACAGTTGCACAAAGGCAATAACCACATCTATCACATTGATTAAATTTGTCTGACACCTAACACTTAATGGCTCCATGAGAGTTAAAATGAAAGGGGTATGTAGCCAAGCCACCCAAGCTGGCTGGCTAAAGTCTTGTTTTTCTGCAGGCTCCGAGTCAGCTGCAGCTACTCTGTAAGTAGCAGCTCCCTCCCAGTTAATATCCAGGTCTTCACTCTTCCCCCTCCCCTTGCTGAGATCCAACTTGGACCCCTCACTTTGGAACTTCAGATTGCCAAAGGTAGGATACCCTTGGCTAGAGCATCTGGCCTGTGATCTAAATTGTCTCCCCTGGGGCATGAAGGACCCTGACTTGGCCATGAGACACTAGTACAGAGGCGTTTATGTGGAAGATAGTCATCAAATGACTGTTCTCACAATGCCAAGTCCTTATTTTGGTCTCTTGCAGATGGAAACTATAGCTCTTACTACACAGCTGGTGACTACCCAGTGGTGAAGGTGCTCCGGGACCCCATCTATGTGGATGTCTCCATCCTTCACAGAACAGACCCTTACCTAGGGCTGCTCCTACATCAGTGTTGGGCCACACCTGCTGCAAACCCCCTGAGCCAGCCACAATGGCCTGTGCTGGTGAATGGGTAAGTGGTCCTTTCAGTTATCTACCCTGAGTCCCTCAGAAGCCTGTCTTAATAGGGGAAGTGCCTGTGGCTCAAAGGAGTAGGGTACCAGCCCCATAAACCAGAGGTGGTGGGTTCAGACCTAGCCCTGACCAAAAACTTCAAAAATTAAATTTTAAAAATTTGTTTATAAAAAGCCTATCTTGACCTCTGGGTCTCTTGGCTTAGATGTCCCTACACTGGAGACAACTATCAGACCCAGCTGATCCCTGTCCAGAAGGCCTCGAATCTGTCATTTCCCTCCCACCACTGGCGCTTCAGCATCTTTACCTTCAGCTTTGTGGACCCTGCGATGGCAAAGCAAGCTCTCAAGGGACCGGTAGGACACTGCCTTCCCTGCTCCTCTCCTCAGCCCAGCTCTGAAACTTGCCAACTTAGAACTATTTCCATGTCCTATCACTCCCCTCTAATGCTGGCAGCCCTTGATACCAATTATGAATAAGGTCTGTCAACTGGATTCTAGTTGTGCAGGGCTATTGTGATGTGGATTTTCTGCTAACTTTCTGGACTTCTTGCTCGGGAGACAAAGCAGGCTGGAAGACTTACAAGGTGATGGTACTACAACATGACTCAAATTCTGTCAACTCCCAGGTGTATCTGCATTGCAGTGCATCAGTCTGCCAGCCTGCTGCGATGCCATCCTGTAGGGTGACCTGCCCTGCTGCTGATCGTGAGTAGCTACACTGTCTACACAAGAGAACAGACTTGAATGAACTTTTGAGTCCTGTGTTTAACCTTTTTACCCTCTGGCCAAATCAACTGAAGACTCACCTAATAAGGCTTCTATAAGTGATACTATAATACAGAACAGAAATAGCAAGCTTCTCAGAATCCCATGTCTTTAAAAAAGTTTGTGTTTATATTATAGGATGACCCTCATTAACAATAATAATACATGGCCTCAAATAGAGAACATTGAATGTTTGACATAATACCTTGATCAGATCTCTATAGGTAGAAGACATCACTATCACAAATAGGTGCAAGCATATGTCGAACTAATGAGTGATAAATTCTCAGGTGACTTTCAATCTCTTCCCAAATTTTGATTAGACCAGGAAACCAAATCAGTCCCTTTTTTTTTTTTTTTTTTTTTTTGAGACGGAGCCACAAGCTGTCCCCCTGGGTAGAGTGCCATGGCATCACAGCTCATAGCAACCTCCAACTCCTGGGCTCAAGTGAGTCTCCTGCCTCCTCCTCCCAAGTAGCTGGGACCACAGGCGCCCGCCACAATGCCCGGACATTTTTTGGTTGCAGCCATCATTGTTGTTTGGCGGGCCCAGGCTGGGGATTCGAACCCGCCACCTTAGGTGTACGTGGCTGGCACCTTAGCCGATTGAGCCACAGGCGCTGAGCCAGTCCCTTTTTTTTTTTTTTTTTTTACATAAAGCACATCTGGCTAGTTTACAAATATAAATGTCTATAGCTGCTTGACGATCTGGCAACATGGGCTAAGGCTCTCCAGAAGGAACAGTCCTGGGCTTAGCACAGTCTCTAGTTGCTCAGATGGTCGTAAGTGGTGTGTATGTGGGTGGGGGGAGGGTGTATTCTACCTGGTCCACCAGCATCTACCTATCTAGCCCCTGGATGAATGGGGATCTGTGACCCTTGAGGCTTTAAATCTTTTCTAACAAAACTCAGTTACTAAATGATAGTCTACAAAACACAACATCAAATACTTTAATATTCGACTCCAATCACGTATAGTATACCTACTCCTAATAAAGTAAACCACCTTAGATGGAGTCTTTCCAGGTCCTCTAACTGGCAAATAGAAGTAGGATTAAAATGCTGTTCTGTCTGACCAGTTGCCTCTCTATCACAGAAGGGTCTCTAAATCATAACCTTGCTATTCTCAAAGTGCTCTCCTGAGGAAAGGATGGCAATTGGGGATAGGTTTAAACAGGACCTCTCGACCAAGATCCCAGTGACACTGAGGTGTTAGGTACAAAGCACAGACTTGTTCAAGTTTGTGCTAACTAAAGTGAGGCCTCCATAAAGTATAGAAAAACTTTCATAGCAAGGGACCCAGACTTGTACCATATCACTCCTACCTCTGCCCCATGTGAACAAAAACTTAACAAATCACTAGCCTTCCTCCCTCCAACAGGAAGAATTGCTAACATCCATCTTCAGAACAGTGCTGCTAGTGTCTCCAGCAAGGGCCCCATGATTCTACTTCAAGCCACTAAGGACCCTTCTGAAAAGCTCCATAAATATTCGAGTGAGTAGGAGGAGGCCTAACTCCCTAGCCAAACCAAAGTTACTACTTCCTAGCCCTTACTAATCAATATTTTCTTCAATGAAACCTCTCCAGTGGAAGACTTGCCAGTCTCTCACTTTTTTATTTTTTTTAGCATATATTACTCTTCATATCTTTCAGGTATTTCTGAAGATTCACAAGCTCTGTGGGTGGCAGGCCTTTCTGGGACCTTAATCGCTGGAGTCTTGTTAGTAACCTACTTGGCTATCAGGAAACAGAGATGAGCAAATGTGTCAATAAACCAAGACTGCACTACTGGCCTGTGCCAAGCTTCTTTTTTGAAATGTGAAAAGTCACTCTAAAATTAGCCTATCTGCTCTTGGCATCTCACCTTTCAAGCTTGGGTTGGTATCTCACCTGAGTATAAGAAAATTGATATGGTAACCACCTGACTTAGCAGAGGTTTTAAAAGCTCAAGAATATAGAACAGAAGCCCTCCGCAAGATGAGGGCAACCTAATTGGGGTAGAACTGGTCTGACTTTGTAGCTCATGAATCTTATACCACTGTTTCTTGAATGCATCAAGGTCACAGGAAGGCTGGTGGAAATAGAATTCGGGGCCTACTGAGTTTGATTTGGTAGGTACAGGCTGAGGCTCAGAACAAATCCACATTTCTACCCATTTCCCAGATACTGATATTCCTAGGCCAAGCATTAGACCTGAAAACCAAAGTGTGGAATAATGAGTAAAAGGAGGTATCTGGTGAGTTGGTCACCTGGAGGTAGTTTGATCAGAGGCTACTTCGTGGAGTCAGACCACACTAATACAATGGTCTTTAAGACTGTATCTTCCTGTCCTTCCTACCAATCACTTCTCAAGGCAAATGTTCTACTCAAGGTACTTGAACTTGTAATAGTTATGAGGTCTCTGTAACTGCTGCTGTTGGTCATATTCTGCGGTACCCTCTAGTTGTCTTGCAGTGAAGCTCTGAAACAAATCCTGGTTCAAGTTTCCCTACTTAATCCCTCTTCAGGGAGTAGCTGCTAGGTTGACCTTCCAAAAGCCAACTGTAACACCTTTTTACTTTGAACGTCTTTGTGGTCAAGACAACCCCCTCCTTAAACTGCTCTGCGAGGAGATGAATGTTGCCCTTACTCAGATGGGGATGCTACGTGCTTGTCACAGGAAAAATCATCCTAGATGCTTGATATTTTAAACACCCAAGCCTCACGACAATCTGAGCATTCACCTCCAATGTCTGGAACCTAGGACCGATTAAATAACGTATCAGGCCAATTAAAGGTAGAGCTAGAACTTGAACCTTAGTAGAGCTTCAAAACTTGTGCTCTTAACTCTAAGGTACTGAAACAGTTCTTCAGAGACCAGTTTCCAGTGGCAGGGACAGTTCAGCTTGATGAAGGGATATCCTAGCCCTGAGCATTTAGTTCTTGGATGCAGGGAGAATGGGGGCCAAAGACCCCATTCTTGACAAGGGAGGGCACCCCCAGAAAAAGGGAGTTAAAAAGCTGAAGGAGTCAGAACAAAGAAAAGTCAGCTAGGTTACCTGTCAGCTAGTCATTGCTCAATTTCTCACCTGAACAAGTTCCTGGCTTCTCCTGAAACTCTGGCCTATTGGGGATACAGCTTACACCAATACTCTGCTGAGTCTGTGAACACTGAGGAAGTAAATGGTCCCGAAAGAAATTATGACAAGACCTGGCATAGATACACCTTCTAGGTAGTTTCCTGCTCATTAGACAAACAGATACCCATTGTGGAGATTTGCATTTGGTGGGGGCAGAGTCCCAGGGAACAGCTCGAGCCCTGAGATACAGGGAAAAGGGCTTGCACCCCCTGTCGCAGAGGAAAATCCTCCGTGGTGGTGAGAGGAAAAAGCCTGTCTCCTACTGATTCCTCAGAGGAGATTAACACCAGGGGTGGTTTACTCCACAGTTGAACTAACAGAGCTTAACACCTCCCTAGGAATCTGTGACTCCAGACAGGTTTCCCCCACACAAGGCTCAAGTTTCAGATGCTCCAAAACTGCTCAAGTCCTTAACATTAATAACAATCGGAGCTGATATCTCACTCAAGGAAACTACAGGTGCCTTTGTTCCCTTCCTCAGTTCACCACCTGGGCAAAGGTTTCAAGAAAAACTGTGGGGAACAAAGACTTGGGGCCACTCTCCAGAACCCACAAACAGGCGGTGGTCCCCTGAGCTCCCAACTTAGGAAATTCTATTCTGTGTCTCGTGTCTCTTTGTCATCATTCCTAACTTTATATTTCTTCAGCTGGTCACGCCAGTTCCCTTGTCTTGTACACCTGGTCTTGTAAAAATTCTAGTCGCCCTAAATCCCTTGAAGGTAGGTGGGCGTTGTTGGGGACAAGTCCAGTAATCCAGTGCCTCACTGTCTGTGCATCTGACAGGTAGCCACCTCTGTCTTCAGATGTTGAGTTCATAACCGCAGATCCTATCAGCCTACACTCCATTCTCCCCTGCTCGCCAAAGATATGGAATCAACCTTTAGTCTGTTAGTAGACTAAAGAAATGAAAAAATCAGGCGGCACCTGTGGCTTCAGGAGTAGGGCACCAGCCCCAGCCAAAACTGCAAAAAAAAAAAAAAAGTTATGTCTACATACACACTGGGATACTACTCGGACTTGAAAGGAAATCCTGTTTTTATGACACGGTTGAACTTGAAGGCTCTTCAGTAAAATAGCTCAGCCCTAGGAAAAGTATCAAATGTGGACTCTTAAAAATTTAAACTTACAGAAGCAGAGGGTAGAAGAATACAAAAAATCTCAGGGATAAATGCAAGAGAACTACTGTGTAATACAGCAACTCCAGCTAATAATTGCTAAGAGGAGATTTTAAGTGTTCTCATTACAAAACGGCAATTATGCGAGGTAATTCATGTTAATTATCTTGATTTAGTCATTCCATTCCACATATTTTTAAAATATATACGAAATAACTTTTTTTTTTCTTTTTGGCCGGGGTGGGTTTGAACCCTCCACCTCCAGTATATGGAGCCGGTGCCCTACTCCTTTGAGCCACAGGCGCCACCCACAAAATAACTTTTATTCATTAAAATAAAGCTGATAAAATATTCTATGGCTCATAAAAACTAAGACTGAGAAACAACATGTTTGGAGCCAAACTAAGGATGAAAATGCATTGATCAACAAGTAAGGAATTCAAGAAGTGTTACAAGATTCCTTCATTTGGTCACTTTTCTGGCAGACAGTTTTATCCAGGGCGCACCTTGGAAGGCTAATCTAAGACAGCTGGCAGATGACTGGAAGGGACTCTTTATACTGGACAAAGTAAATTCTCTACTATATTAGGAAACGAAATTGCTAATTCAGTTACTACTTCATTACTAAGTAATTAAAGAACCATATTCCAACAACCAGCATGATACATGTTTATGTTGTCTGGAAACACATAAGGGTAAGAAACCAGAATCTGAAGCCACTTGGGGGAAAGCTTATTCTAACAGACAATGTCACACTCCCTCATAAGCCCTTTCATCCAGAATATTCAGACCGGAAGACCAACCACACGCTATCGGGAAAGCACAGAATCTCTATGGACTCAACTTTCTCACCTCTAAAATTTCTAGCTTGCTGGCTCTAAACCTTTTGCTCTTCAACTATTTTTAATCCCCTTCAGTTATTTTCTGTTGGTCCTGGTTTGCAGATATCCCTTGAAAACTCTACTCCCCTGACTGCTGGCTGTTTTCATGCTGTGAGCTGGCAACCTGTTTTAGCGTCTTGTGCCCTAGCACATTTCTGCCTGCTAAGAGTTAAATGCTAGCCACTGGTTAGTAAAAGTTCGTGCAAGCTTTACTGTCACATCTGCAGGCCAGAGGGGACGGAGGTCAGACAGCTGTGTCACTTACCAATCTCTTCCCACTTTTCCCAAGAAGAACTGCTTTTCCACTCTTATTAATGTGAAAAAGGACTTGGACACTGCTATGGGGGAGAAACTCATCTTCCCCAACACCCCCAAGTATCTGATCAGGTTGTGAGAACTAGACCAGCTCCATTTTGTTGCTGACTGCATGAGTTCTGTTTCTAACTTGTTTACTGCATAAGTTCTGTTCCTAGCCCCTAGCCAGGCAGGGCCGCACCCTGCAGCTCCCCCATTCCATTCCTGGTTGCTCAGCCGTAGCTGTTGCCTTGTTAACTGAGTCACCTTAGGCAAACAGCTACCACAGGAAACAATAAGTTTCCATTACCTTGAAATACAGGTATTTCCCTCCAGCCACCTAATCAGGCTGCCTCAACCCTAGCCCCCAGTTAAGAAATCCCCCACCTCTCACCTGTACCAGTCCAAATCCTCCTTTACTAGTGAAATCATCAACAACCAATCAAGAATGTAACTTTACTAGTGAAATCACTAACCACCAATCAAAAGTGTATTCATACCCTTCTTCCCGTCTTGCTTTCTGTACCCGATAAAAACTTCCTCCACCCCAGGTTCGAGGCTCTTCCTTGGTGTGTGCACCAGGAGAGACCAGACCCAGGTTTGAATAAACCTCACCTCTTGCTTTTTACATCGGAGTGTGTCTCGGACTGTTTGCTGGGGCCATTTAGGGGGGAATTTTCGGGCACAACAAGGTGACAAGAAATGGCCAAATCAAGTAAAGCCCCCCATTTCAAGTGAAATGGGTGGGAGGGGAGGCATCAGAGGCCTGCTGGTAAAATAATGATGATAAACAGGCTCCAATCATAGTGCCTAAAATAAGTCACCTGTCAAATTCTGTCTTAAATAATGGAATAAAGGGTTGGGCTAGAAAATAATTTATATTTTCCAAGTGTTCTTATGTACTTTGTCAATTTATCTCAGGCCATTTGTGCTGCTGTGATAGAATATCAGAAACTGGGTTATTTGTAATGAACAGATTTGGAGGTTGAGAAGCCCAAGATCATGAGGCCAGCACTGGGTGAGGCCCTTCTTACTGGGTCATCTCACAAGAGAAGAGAAGAGGAGGGGAGGAAAAGTGTCTGAACATGACCTTTATGAAGGCACCGGTAATGCCCAGGAAGGTGGAGCCCTCATGGCCTAATCACCTCTCACTGGTCCCTCCTCTTAGTATTGTCACAACGACAACTAAATCTCACTGTGAGTTTTGGAGAGAGAAATATTTGAACCGTAGCACCCCCTCATCTGTGTTTAAGCACAGCCCTCTCAGAACGTTAACTTTGTTTTAAATGCATCAAAAATACCTACAAGATTAGTTTCCCAAGAAAGCAGAAGATGAAGAGCAATCGGAGTGGTGATATCAAAGGATATAAAATTTCAGTTGTGAAGAAGTTGGAGAAATGTACAACATGGTGACTATTGTCAATAACCATGTATTCTAGAAAATTGCTAAGAGAATCTAAATGTTACCACCACACACAAAAATGAGAGATGATGTTAAGTAGCTTGTTTAGCTAGTACAGAAGGCATAATTCAAAATATGTACAGAATCAGTACATACAATTTTTGTCAATTAAAAATTTTTTATATCAAGAAAACAGATGTTTCCAGTGGCCACCCTTCTGTCACAGAAAGTGGCCCTGAGACAGGTGAGGTGGGGCTGCTGGGTGGCTGGGTGCCAGTCACCCTCGTGGATGGCTGTGTCACCCAGATCTCACTGAAATCAGACTTTCCTCCTAAAAATGCCCATGTCCTAGTCTAGGGCAAAGGGCCTGGCACAGAGCAGGGGCTCAGAGAACATGCAGTGAACAAATCATACCAAACTATGACAGATTTTACCAGACTTAAAGGAGCCTAGAGAGTTCTCAGAGAACGCCGGGATTTTAACCAGAATACACTATTTCCCTAATCTAGCAACTTCTGGCCAGGGAAGCCTTTTAGGACCAGCAGACTCCTGCCTCTGTCAATGACCCCTTCTTTCTTCCTTGACTCCTTGTGTCTCCAGGATGAGACCACGGGTTCACAGGAACCTAATTGTCTTTATCTTTTGACAATAAAGAGACACTCAGATATCAGATTTCCTATTAAAACACCTACAACTTGTCTCTTAAAGTACTTGACCACAATGAAAATAATGCAGCACAGAATTATTGCAAATCTAGTGGTGGCTATACCCTTCTCTTCAGAAACCCAGCTGTTACTAATGATTGTTTAAACAGCTTTATTGGGATGTAACTAACCTCCCTTATAACTCTCCCTTTTAGAGTATACAGTTCAATAGGTTTTGGTGGTTTCACAGAGTTGCACAACCATTGGCAAAGCAAAAAAAAAAAAACAAAAAACCCTATGCCCATGAGAAATCACCAGTTCCTCCTCACCCCAGCCGCTGACAACCACTGATCTGTCTCTAGAGATTTGTCTTTTCTGGACATTTCATATGAATGACGTCACATGACGCACAGCTTTTTGCGATTGGCTTTTTTAATGTAACGTCATCACATTTCAACCAGGTTGTAGCGATTCAGCACTTCGCTCCTCTGTGTGGTTGGGTAATACTGTTCCTTGTCATTCATTCAGTTACTGATGGATATTTGGGTGGTTTCCATCCATAGGCTATTGTGGCTAACACAGCTATGAATATTCATATACATGTTTTTGTCTGAATATACGTATATATATTTTTTTCCTCTTGGTAAAATTCTGGATCACATGGTAATTACATGTTTAACATTTTGAAGAGCTATATAACTGTTTTCCAAAATGGCTCCTCCATGTTACATCCCCACCAGTAATATATGAGAGTTCCAATTTTCTCCAATATCCTTGCCAACACTTATCTGTCTTTTGGCCTAAAGTTGCAGATTAATATTTATAATCTTTTTTAAAATATATAAAAGATATAAGACATGGCTCATGCTTGTGAGTAGTCCTAGCACTCTGAGAGGCCAATGTGTGTGGATTGCTTGAGCTCAGGAGTTTGAGCACAGACTGAGCAAAAACAAGACCCTGTATATACTAATACTAAAAATATATACTAATACATATGTATATATATAAATGTATATTAGTATTGTATATTATATAAAAATATATACTAATATATACTAAAAGTGTATACTAACAATAGAAAAACTAGCTGGGTATAGTGGCACAGGCCTGTAGTCCCAGCTATTCGAGAGGCTAAGGCAAGAGGATCGCTCAAGCCCAGAAATTTGAGGTTGCTGTAAGCTATGAGGCCACAGCACTCTATCCACGGTGACAGAATGAAACTCTGCCTGAAAAAAAAAATATGTATATATTATGTACACATAATATGTGTACATTATATCTGTACATATATATACACAATAGAAAGAATATTGTGTATGTATATATGTATGAGAAAAAATATTATGTACACATATTGTGTACGTATATAGGTACATATATACACATTAGAAATAGTAAAAAAAAATTGTACATGTAAAAAAAATATATACATATATACATACATAATAGAAAGAGATAATCCCACCTCTAGCATGACCAAATTAAATGAAAAATAACTTCAATCCATAAAGCAAAGCACAAAATAACTCCTGTTTTTCACTCCCAATCCCTCTCCCCCATAGTAACTGTTGCCCACCACTTGTCAGTCCAGAAACAAGCGTGGTGTGTGTACTGTTTAGATGACACAGAAGGGACAGCGTGTCCACATCTCCTGTCCCAGCTGTCACTGCCGTTTTCTCTCCGTTTGTACGTATGGTATCCATCTCTTGTCTAGGCCTGTAGCCCCTACAGTTGGAGGACATGTTTGCTGTGATGACAAGTGAGCCCTTGAGGACTCCTGAGCAGTGTCTCTGTCCCTCTGTATCTTCTCAGAGGCCCCAGTGAAGTTCTCTGTACACAGAGAAAACCATTTTTACAAGGTGACATTGATTTGACTATGGTGGGAAGAAGTCGTCTGTCTCTGTGTGTGAGCTTTCTTGCTGAGTCCCCTGAAGTAAACCCTGGGGGGTGAGGAGGGTCGAGCGCAGGGTAAAAAGTGTTTTACATGTCTGCATCGTGTTCTGCATTTGACCATGAATCAGGCTCTTGGTAACCCTCTGCACCCCCTCTTCCTTGTGTCCTCCCAAAGGCTGCTCCATGCCGGCATGCTGTTCCTGGCATTTGCTGTTGCCCAGGAAGCTATAGAGAGGTGATGGGAAGGCCTATAAATAAGTCCATTCGTAATGAGGGCCAGGGAAGCAGCTTTCTGTCAAGGTCACATCTAAATTCCATGAGTCAACCCTTTTGCAATTACCATGTAGACAATCTTAATCTACTGGAGTGACTGTCGTGAGGTGACACTGAAACCCTGAGACACGGCTGGGATGACTCAGTGCCCTTGGTTGGGGGCCAATCAACTTGAACTTGATGGTCTAAGCTTCCTGTGAGTAAGTCCTTCCCTCACTTCACCCCATTGCCTTTACTTCATAAAAATGCCTGACTTGGCACATTAGACTTTCCTTTTTCTTTTTAATCTCTAGTACCTCAGGAGTCATCTTCTTTTGGCCCCAAATAAAAAAAAGTTTTGAAAACTTTAATAACGGAAATATGGTTGCCCAACGAAAATACTTCCCCAGCTGAGGTCTTATGAGAAAGTATATCAGAATATATCAATGGGACAGCAAATAGAACGCAAAAGCAGAGATATTTAAGTATTATGATTGTGTGAAGTGGTGTCTGTGGCTCAAAGGAGTAGGGTGCTGGCCCCATATGCCAGAGTTGGTGGGTTCAAACCCAGCCCCAGCCAAAAACTGCAAATAAAAAAAAAATGTGTAGGTATTATGGTTGTGACAAACATTTATTTCCTGTTAATGCCTGGGTAAAATTAAAAGCAAAATGGGGTACAGAATTACTCATGAGTCTAGCCTGATAAACTTATCTAAGTGTGAGGTTATTATTATTTTTTTTTGCAGTTTTTAGCCGGGGCTGGGTTTGAACCCGCCACCTCTGGCATATGGGGCCAGCGCCCTACTCCTTTGAGCCACAGGCCCCGCCCTAAGTGAGAGGTTATTCTTTGAAACAGATGACATAGGAAGGAAAAGATTAATTTGTGCATTTTAACCCCAAAATAAATGTTGAGAGAGCATAAAATAATAATCATTTTTTAGCATGTACAACAAGCCAGATACTCCATAAACGATTTCCATGGATTATTTTACTGGATGCTTGCGATAACCTACAAAGTGAGTCATGTGATTATTCTCACCTTCTAGAAAATGAGAGCTTTCCAGGGACTTTTTGTTTTGTTCTGTTAAAAAAGTTGATGCTACGTAGAAGAGCATGTTTGTGTAGCAGACATTCAGTAAATATTCAATAAATACATGATGAATAAGTGAATGTTTCGATGGCCTATGCCATAGTGCTGGGCAGGCTGACTTAACAAGAGTCTGATCAATAAGGGAGACATACATTGGATACTTTTTCCTCCATTCTTGAAACATGGAACCTACTTATATTTACTCACACTTTCTTATGAAAGATAGAACACAACTATAGCCCAGGATGGAGGAGAGAAATGGAGTGGAAAGGGGGGGAGGGGGAGGTTTGGCAGAGGGAGGGTAAAAGGCGGGACCACACCCATGGAGCATAGGACAAGGGTACAAGTCAAATCTTGTCAAGTGTAGAACGTAGATGTTTTGGCACAATAATCAAGTAAATGAGGTGAAAGCTGTGTTGATTGGTTTGATGGAACCACATCAGATTGTATAAAAAAAACTCAGCACATTGTACCTCACATATGCTGAGGGTATGCATGATCTATGTGTACTTGACTTAATAAAAAAAAAAGGGGGGAGACATGATTTAAATCCCCAGTTTCTCAGCGCATCCTGCATCCCCAACCCAGATCTCATATCTTTTTGAATTTTTGCTTTTGACTTTCCACCTTCCACGGGACCCAGGAAACAGAGCCCTGGAGCACTGGCAGGTCCACCTGGGAATCCAAATTTGGGTCTGAATTTTTCTGGTTCCAGAGACGATGCCCTTTCACCTGCCTGTATTCTTCTCCATGCTACTATTTCTTTTTTCATTTCCTCCACTTTCTATTGGAGATCTCCAGTGACAGTGTTCCATTTAACACCTGCCTCAGTTTTGTATTTCTTTTTGTGGGTCTTTTCTGTGGCCTACAATAGGAAGAAGCTGGCAGCCTCAGCATCTCAGCACCTGCAAAGCTCAGTGAGAAGCCCTCTGCTCCCCGCCCTTCTGTTGCTTGGTGTGTTTGGATGACTGACTCTGCCTTCTCATCTGTGCAAACTGGGATGTCCAAACTACCTGTGGGTTAAGTTGTCACTGTGACATAAATATTCTGACCTTTAATTATCACAGTTCCTATTCTACTAAGAATTTGGGGATTTGAACATTTTATGTCAACAACAGCGCTTCTACCAGTCCCAAGTTATGCCTTCAAGACTCTCCACCAACACCTTCATCTAGCTGTGCCCTGGCCCTGGGCCTTCAGTTGCCCCTAGTAGGTCACTCGCTGGGAACTTAAGTTCCTGTCCCATCTGGAACACATTCCTTTTTTCTTCCTTCAAATCCTTTTTCAAAATGTACTCTTTTTACACAGCCCTACTTTGAAACATAGCTTTTATAGGAATGTCATAACATAATTATAGCCTTAGAATATGGGAAAGGGGTGGGAGGGGTAGGTAAGGGCGGTGGATGGGGGGAGGGAGGGTGATTGGTGGGGTCACCTCTATGGTTTATCTTACAAGGGTACAAGTGAATCTTTTTAAAAGCAGAGTATGCACATTTTAACTCAATAACTAAGAAAATAACATGAAGGTTATGTTAACCAGTTTGATGAGGATATTTCAAAATGTATATGAAAACAGCACACTGTACCCCATGCTTGCATTAATGTATACAGTTATGCTATAAGAAATTTAAAAAGAAAAAGAAAACAAAAAAACCCACAAAATTTACTCTTTCCATAAAGCTTCAGGGTATACTTTGGAAAGCTAGAAAAACTGAGTTACTTTAATATGTAGAAAAGAACAGTGAGATTTAAATATGATCTATTTTAAAGAACTTAGCACACTGCTTGACATGTAAAATGCAGCAAGAAATGTCAGGGATTTTCTATATTGTCATCATCATCACATCACTCTTATCACAAAGGATGCTTATTAAATATATTCTTATGTGCAGCGCAGAACTGAACGCTGCCCCCCACAAAGTAAGCAAAATTAATGAGCTATCTGAGATCCACCCCCTCACTCCTTACTGACAGAACTGTCATTTTCATCAAGAATCCACCCCACCGCTTACATCTGTGTTTGTAGGTCAAGGTGACCTTAGACTAGTTCTAGCAAGATGCTCGTTAGGAAGGGGAATCCCGTCCTTCTCATTAGCAGCTGGTTCTGGAGTGAATGTGTGAGCACAGCCTGGCTCTGAGACTGGAGAGTTACTGCAGTCTCAGTGTTTGGGAAAACTTCCTCACTCCTAAGAGTTAGGGTTAGGGTACTCTCTCTCTCTCTCTCTTTTTTTTTTTTTTTTGGAGACAGAGTCTCACCATGTGGCCCTTGGTAGAGTGCTGTGATGTCACAGCTCACAGCAACCTCAAACGCTTAGGCTTAAGTGATTCTCTTGCCTCAGCCTCCCAAGTAGCTGGGACTATAGGTGCCCGACACAACACCCAGCTATTTTTTGGTTCTAGTTGTCATTATTGTTTGGCAGGGCCAGGCTGGGTTTGAATCTGCCAGCTCTGGTGTATGGGCTGGCGCCCTAGCCCCTGAGCTATAGGCTCTGAGCCAGGGTACTCTCTCTTTTTCCTCCAGGTATTTTTGGGTGCGGCTGTGACATCTAAAACTGCCACATCCAGTGTGCTATGTTGTCTACATTTAAAATTAGAACTAAAGGTATCAGAGTGAGGATTGGAAAAATACTTATTTGTTGCTGACCCCTTCAAGCCATTAAGTCCACCCATCTCTGGACTTCCAGAGATGTATGTGGTAATACATTTCCTCATTGATTAAGCAAAGTATCCCTAAAAGATATCACAGCTATGAAATCCATAGACAGAAGTAAACAAAACCTATTGAACATTTATAGTATTCTGCATTCTATAGAAAATAAAACAATTAAAGGAAACTCAGACTTACTGTAATTGACAACTGTCACCTGTGAGTGTATCATGGGAGGCTGACTCAGGAGATTTGGTTTCCAAGCACATCTGGTGCTTTTCCTTGGTAAGAATGAGGAGTACACCACTCACCCCTCATGGAAACAAAAGGAAAATTCATTGTCCAGATTTTTTTTGCCTGAACTCTGTATGTCAGGCATTGTGTGAGGCAGGGGTCCTCAAACTTTTTAAATAGGGGGTCAGTTCCCTGTCCCTCAGACCGTTGGAGGGCTGGACTGCAGGCCCCAGGACAAGTCAGCTGCTAAGCAGGACAGGCAGCAGCAGCAAAAATACCCGGTGGGCTGGATAAATGTCCTAGGTGGGCCACATGTGGCCCAGGGGCTATCGTTTGAGGAAGCCTGGGAGGGAAGTACTGAGGTTCAGAACCCAGTCCAGAGAATAAAAACTTACTGAGCTGACTATTAATATAGGTACAAAGATAGATACAGGTAAGGTTATTGATATGACCTCATGTAGAGACCCAGATTTCAGGGTGAGGGCTTCAGAATTTGAGAGTTTGGTGAATGATGGAGGATGGGAAGGGCAGAGAGAAGGTCCAGGGCTTGGAATAAGAGAAAGAGAATTCCAAACAGAAGAAAAAAACACCAACAAAGTCAGAGAGGCAACAAATAGCCTGATGTCTCCAACAGATACCAAAGTATATGATAAAGCCACAATTCTGTAAACACTGAAAATGGTTCCAGACGGGATAGATGAATCAATGGAACCAAGTAGAAAGCTGAGAGCACCATTTGTACAGGTGAATTTACTATCTAAAAATGGCAGAATTTCTAAATCAGTGCAGAAATGATAAAGGATTCTTCTTTTCACTCCTCATATCTCAATATTGTTTGAATTTTTATATTTATTTATTTATTTATTTGCAATTTTTGTCTGTGGCTGGGTTTGAACCTGCCACCTCCAGCATATGGAGTCAGTGCCCTACTCCTTTGAGTCACAGGCACCACCCTGTTTGAATTTTTAATAGCAACCATATTTATGTATTATTTATAATGTTTAAATGACAATAGAAATAATTTGTTGCCTTTAAGGATTATGAAAGTAATACCTCTGCCTTGAACATCTTAGAAAGCACAGGAAAGTAAAAAGATAAACCCTACCTTTGGTTCAAACTTTCATACATATACTATTTTTTAACGAAAAATCACACTCTATGTCCTTTTGTAACCTGATGTCTTTTTATCACCAATCATGGTGGTTTTAAAATATGCCTGCAAGTTCTCTGATAGTCCTCTCTTCTTAGTTTTGGACTCTTACTTCCTCTGGAGGTGGACTCTTATTTCCCTTACCTGACTGTGGGACAGATTCAGTGACTGGCTTCCAATCAAGTAGTGTGTCTGAAGTGATGAGGTGTGAATGCTGAGGCTAGGTCATAAAAGGGATGTGGCTCTGTCTGGTACTTTCTGGTCTGTCTCTTCCCCTCTGTCTCTCTCTCTCTCAGGACATCTGCCCTTGGAGCCCAGCCACATGCTGTGACAACACCTGGGCCATGATGGAAGTGATAGGTTAGGCAGTTAGTTAGATATGAGCAGGGTAGATGGAGGATGTAGTTAGGTTACTTAGGACTGGGGTGGGTCCAGCTGACCTGGGCTACTGTGGGAATAGGAATAACTCAATTGTTAATTGAGACCTTACAGGTGTGTTGCCTTGAGAGAGAGGCTGGTCAATGTCCCCGGGACTTTCTGACATGGACAGAGATATGTGGTCATACTGACTTGCGTTGTTTTGGGAACAGCCTGATTAGAGCTCAGGCAGGGGCCCCTAAGAAAGAACAGATGATGTGTCAAGAGGGTCTCCAGGGACTGACTAATCAGAAAGAGGCAGGGAGACCACAAAGCAGAGACATGGTCAAGGCCTTGATAGAGAGTCTTTGGAACATGGGCACTGTTGAGATAACAGCGTCCCTAAATGACCTACCCTCATTCACACAATACAGATCACACCCAGCAGTGCCATGGCAGTTTACAAAAACCATAGCAACCCCCAGAAATTGCCTTACAAGGATAGAAAAGAAGGGATCCCAGTTCTAATAATTCTTCACCCTTTTCAAGAAAAAACATGAATATTCCACCACACACTTAACACAAAATTAGGGAGTCAGCATATAAAAAGAGAGATCCTGTCAAATTCAGTGTCTTCTCTGCTGGAGAACTGACCTGTTCTTTTGTGGAATGAACTATGCTTTGCCCACTTGCACCTGCTGGCTCTGCTCATGCATTCTGTCCATTCTTTGGTCCTGGGAACTAAGAACCTGAGAATCTGACCTCTGGTCGCTTCAACCCCCAACAAAAGGCTGTTATTGAAAGCACAAGGTTTTCGCAGCTACTAAGTCTACTTGCTCCTCTCACAAAGATCCAGTTATTGAGATAACAAGGATTGCCAAGGAAGAAAGGAATTTCTTAATACAACAGATATGAATGGGAGAAGCTGCCTCAAATTTATCTTTCGCCCTAACAGAGATCATGGTCTTTTAAAGAAGGGGCCTCATACCTGGCCCCTGGTGATGGGTCTAACAAGGGGCTACATGCACTGGGGGCAGGTTGTGGGCCATGGTGAGTCTTGGCTGCAGAAAGTCTGCCCAGGGCCCTTCAGAATCTCAGCTCCTTTGTCTTTCAGGAAGTCTACTGTTTCTGGGAAACAACTCAAAGTAGTTAAGGGAGATTATTTTTAAAAAGCATAGAAGGGTCATTGAAATGTATGTATGGAGCTGGTCACATCTATAGATAGCCATCTATATAGAGTTATGTTGCTGACCCCATCCCATTCCCCAGTACACAGCCCCACCCACTGGACATGTGAAAGGAGGAACTTCCAATGATTCCAGCCCCAGCCTCGGTCTTCCCAGACCCCAGATGTTGTGGCCCAGAGATAAGCAGTGTCCATGCTGCCTTGTCTGAACTTCCAACCCACAGACACTGAGACAGACAGTCAATGATTATTGCTTTAACCAACTCAGTTTTGGGGTAATTTGCTATACAGTGTTAGATAACAAACCCATGACTATATGACAGACATCTCACTATCAATATATGTAAATATGCTTCATCATTAAATGGTGTGCTCAATCCACCTAATGAAATCTGGCTGTGCATATGCCTTGAACTCTTTTTGGTAGAGAATGATGGTGCCCATGGTAAAGAATCCAAACTCTGCAAAATGGAGTTTATTCTGACCCCAATTTGAGGACGGGAGCTCAGAGCCACACCCAAGAAACCTTGAGCACATGGACTGGCAGTGGCTAGGTTATAGTTTGGTTTTAGGTATGACATTTTAGGGATCAGGAAGAGGCCCCCTGGCAGTGGTCACACTGGTTAGGAGCTTCCTGACTGCAGTGGCAGCTGACCATCCCTGTGAGGTTTAAATTCCTGAGGGGATAAATGACTACACTTCAGGTATAATGTGAATAAACATACTGTCTATGGTAAAATATTTTTAAGCAAATATAGATATTGCAAATAGCTACATGAGATTCCATTGTATGACTACAGCAGGCTTTGTTGAACCACCTTCATTATGTCATGGCCAACTTTTACAGTACTACAAAAGCTTTAGGGATGAACACCCTAACACAGGCACTTTTGTGTACTTTTCTAATCATTCCTTGAGATCAATTCCTCCAAGTGAAATTGCTAGGTGGAATATTGCCCAATTTCTAAAAAATAAATAAATAAAACAGTAGAACCTCTGTAAGGTGACCACTCAAGGGACTGTAACAAACTAGTCAACATATGGACATGGTCAGCTCAAGGAACTAGGCCTGCTGTACTGATATGTACATGTGTTACGAATCTGGGCTATGAAAATTAGGTCAACATGAGGAAGTGGTCAGTGTAGCAGGGAGGTGGTCAACTACAGAGCCTCTACTGAATACGAGAAAGTTGGTTGAAGGTTTCAAAAGAAGCCATACTACAAAACTAAAGGCAAGGGTAACAAAAAGAAGCCTCAAACAGAAAAAGTGAGTATTGCTGCCCAGCCAGGTTCATCTGCCCATTGCCCCAGAGAAAGTCCAGAGATAGCAGGGTTCACATCAGAGAAAGGGTTTATTCCACAGAGTGCTATGTGGGGAGGCCTCCCCAAGAATTGGGAGGACAGGGTTTTTCAAGACAATTTGGTAGGCAGAAGATTGGACAATCAGGGTCTGCTAATTGGCTATCTTCCTGGGGAAGCAGGGTTTTTGAAGACAATTCAGTGGGCAGAAGATTAGAAAATCAGGGTCTGCTAATTGACTGGTTTTAGGGTGGAGTCATCAGTCCTTGGGTGTGGACCACTACCTGATAGGTCAGGTACCAGAATGCAGGCCTTGGGTGGAGGGTCCAAGACCACTTGAGTCAGTCCCTCTGGGTGAGTCCATCACTAGAATGCAGGACCTGAACGATATCTCAAAAACTACCCCTACGTTCCAAACAAGTGATGCTCCTATAGGGACAACTTTGCATGACTCCAGGAAAGGGAACAGTGGTTATCATCAAGCCAATGAGGGGGCGGTAGCTTATTATTCTCATTAGTTTAGGTAAACCTGCTCTTTCACAGGGTTCTAGGGACCCTTACTCTAGTTATCAATTTGCACCCTTCCATTAATTTGTAGGGGCTATTTCAATAGGTGTCAAAGGACTATCAGACTCCCAATTAGTAAATAAAAGTTTGTGATCAGAGTTTTCCCTTCCCTGTTTTTTGTTTTTGTTTTTGTTTTTGTTTTTTGAGACAGAGCCTCAAGCTATCCCCCTGGGTAGAGTGCCATGGCATCACATCTCACAGCAACCTCTCACTCCTGGGCTCAAGTGAGTCCCCTGCCTCTGTCTCCCAAGTAGCTGGGACCACAGGCGCCCGCCATTTTTTGGTTGCAGCCATCATTGCTGTTTGTCAGCCTGGGCTGGATTCGAACCCGCCACCTTACGTGTATGTGGCTGGCACCTTAGCCACTTGAGCCACAGGTGCCGAGCTGCCTTCCCTGGTTTTACTAGAACTCCCTGCCAACACCACCCCTAACACCCACCCAGTCAGTTCCTGTTTCTGGAGGGATGAGGTATAGAGTCAGTAGGCTAATTAGGGGTGTTACTTACATTACTACTGTCTCTTTGGAGTCCCTCTCTCCTATAATTTCCTCTTCATTTGTCCTCAAGAGAAGGGACTGAAATCTTAGTCCTTTCTCCATCCCCAGTGAAGGGCCAACTCCCTTCCAGAGGGCAAGAGAGATAATACAAACCCTGACATCCCAGCCAGAAACGGATACACCTCCTTCCAGTCAGGACTTCTGGGAAGAGACAGTTTAGTTCCAGAACGAGAACAATCTAATTCCAATTTTTCAATGGAGGGAAAAGATTATACTCTTAAGTCACCAATTAAATCTTCTTTACTTGACTGAGACCAATTTACATAAATTTTCCTCCATTTTAAAACAAAGGAAAAACAAACTTCAAGCTGCTAAAGAACACAGAGGATTTGAAAAGCAAGTCTTCTCAGGTTACCTGCAGGCAGGATCTGGCACAAAGAGATAAGAGTCAAATCCTTTAGCCTTCACTGTGTTCCTAGGAGGCAAATGCTTTTTTAATTTTTTGCCCTATTTTAAACTGCTAGGAAACTGCTTTGCTGGTTGAATTCATTTCCTCTGAGAAAAGGAGAGAGAAAGAAGTAGAATTATAGCATTGCTAGACTACAGCGACCCCCAGACAGGGTGGACCTACCGACCATGGCAAGGAGCAGAACATTTTCTTATTACCTCGGGAGCCTCAGCTTTCAGTGCGGGTCCTGCCAGGCCTTGGGACTCAGCAGACATCCAATCTCTGAACAAATGCTTGATAAGCATCCACTGTTGATGGAATTTCTTTCTGCAGTAGGTTCTTGGAGTTGGGGATTTGAGGAATGAACCCACAGATCACAGGTCAGTGGTAAGATAGGATTTATTAGATGGAAAGGAATACAGAAGGAATGAAAAAAACTAGAGTTTCTGTCGGAGGAGAAGACCCCAGAGGGAAGCATCCTTGTGGGTCCTTTGTCTAGAGGGGTATAAGGTCTTGAGAATTACATTTGGCCAGGACTTGTGAGATGGAAGAAACCTTTTCAGTATTAATGAGCATATTAACAAAGGAATGAATACAGTCCCTCCAGCTCGGGGCAAAAGGTAGGGCATCTACTTCAGAAGAGGCATGGTGGGGCTCACATGAAATTGCCTAGGCCTAGGAAATTGGGGCTGCCTGTCCAGCTGTGTATGGGAGACCCCTGTATCACCAGTATAGTGCTCTGCTCCTCCCACAACAATTCTTTGCCCCGAGTCTTCTTCCTGCTGACCCACGTGGTGGAAATGGTGCTGGCTGTCTCTCCTGTGTCTCCTGGGAAGGCTGTTGACACAGCAGGGGCTTCAGAAAGCTTTGCTTGATGAATGAGTAGATGACACAGAAGAACGCTCATCTGTACTAGTGGTCTAGATCCAGCGGAGAATAGGCAATCTTTCATCAAATTATACGTAAGTAATTTGTTTCCGCATTCTTCCAAACCATAAGCATGTCCTGGTCCCTCAGCAAACAGGAAGACAAGCCCTTTGTTAAGGCTGATGTCTTGTCAAAACCCAGCAGGGACCTCAAGAAGCCTCCTGACTTACTGGACAAGGCCTAGGCCCAAATAAACAAATGAATGAGCAAACAAATACACACACACAGAGATATATACATCTTTATAGCAATCATAAAGGGAATAACATATCAGAGGAAGAGAGCCTAAAGTCTATAAAGTAATTGAAAGAGATTTCTTCTGAGCACAATAGATGTGACCCGGAGAGCCATTCCCAAGAAGGCCTCATCAAGTAGTCCCACTGAATTTGAGTTTCATACCTTTTGGGGAGAGAGGAATTACTCCTAAAATCTATAATACATGGAAAGTGTACATTGGTTTGGCCAGAAAAGGCAGAAATGTCAAAGTGGGTGCTTACAGGTTAGAGATGGGTCTAAAGATTCTTTGATTTACAATTGTTGAAAGAAATGAAGCTTTGTCTAAAGACTTGGGATATTTTAAGCTAAGATAAGGAAGTCCAGCCTGTGCCCAATGGCTCATACCTGTAATCTTAATCCTAGCAAGTTGAGAGGCTAAAAACCAGCCTGAGCAAAAGGGACAGCCCCCCTGCCATCGCCATAAAAAACAGAAATGTTAGTTAGGTGTGTGTCATGTGCTGTAGTCCCAGCTACTCAGGAGGCTAATGCAGGAGGATCACTTGAGCCTAGGAGTTTGAGGTTTTAGTAACCTATGATGAGGCCATTGCACTGTAGCCTGGGCAACACAGTGAGACCGTCTCAATAAAAGAAAGAAAAAAGGAAGTCCATCGGTCAGAGACAAGACACTAGACCCATACAGGACATATACTGATGTTCAAATGATCTAGTAAATAAACTGATCACTGACAGGTGTGGCTCAACCTTTGTCTTATGCAGAGTTAAGCTTATTAATAAGTTAGTGCCCTGTGGTTAGAGACAGCAGCTCCAGAAGGCGGAAGCATGTCTGACCTCCCTCCTCCTCACGGCCACCAATTCAGCTTTAAAGTTTTTTCTGTGGTCCCCTTAGCCAAGAGGAGAATCCATTCAGTCAGCTTGGGGGCTTAAGATTTGTAGGTCATTACAAAAGTTTTGAGATATGCAAAAATCAAGACAAGAAAATCTGTGCAGACAGAAACAAATGAAGCCCTCCCTCCAGAACACCAAGAAGCCAAGAGTGTTGAAACCCGCACAGGTGACTCAGAAAGGATGCTGTGAAATAGTGGACCACCGCACAGTCTGTCTTGAAACTTTTGTAGCGACCCATGTAGTTTAGTTCACTAACGCAATTCTATCCAAAATGATAACTCATCTATTTAAGAGCTCATGTTTGGCTTGACTGGAGAAGGTAGTCTGTGCAAATGGAGTCCTTTTAAATTAGACTTTCACCTGGTTTATAGAACAGGTGGAAAATTGTTAACTTCAAATTGTAAACTCTTTTAGGCCAAGGACATAAATTTCATAGTCTGTTTTATAAACTGTTGGTGCTTTAAAAGATAGTACTTGTATTCCCCTGACGATCAGCAGCTGCTACCAGCTTATGCCTATCAGAGCTCACATAATTTATTTATGTATTCATGTCCCAGCAAAGGGAGGTAGGAAGTAAATACTTTAATTAAACATGTACTGGATATCAAGAATGGTAGTTGGTGCCTCATGTACAATATTTATTTAATTCTCAAAACGACGTATGAAGTAAGAATAACACACTCCCATTTTACAAACCAGAAAACAGACTCAAGGATACTAAGGAACTTGCCCAAAGCTCCCAGGTTACTAGCAGCAATGATAGATAATAAATAAAAGCCATTTATTTCTAATTTCAAACACTCTTTCCTTTAGGCCGTTAGTAATAGGGAAAAGTGAAATACTGAACTATCCAAATATAGGGAAATAAATAAATTAGAATAGATATTATTAGTTGAATATCTCGCAGCCCTGTTGCTTATCTTTATGAAGTCCATGGAATATTATGAAGTCCATGGAATACCGTGAAAATATTCTCATGATATAGTCTTAAGTGCCAAACTCTGGATAACAAATTACAACATTACTACGACTGAGATTAAATCAAACAAGCCTCAAACAAAAGTCCATCAACCTGCATATGGGGAACAAAAAGACCCAAAGGAAATATTGTACCACATACTAGGGTGAAATCGCCACTCAAGTTTTTACTACTGTAATTCAAAAATTCTCCTACCTACCTGTCTATCTAATTTTCTTTTTACACCTGGAAGTCACATTGCTCTGTGTAAAATAAAATAGCACATTAAATTCTATCATTAAAGCAGTGATATCATTAAAACAATCTGTCATTCTATTCTATCATTAAAACAATCTCAACTGATGGCAAAAAATTCAGTATAAAATTATAATTCACTCAAAAACGTGCCCCAGCGGGTCATGGTGGCTCAGGCCTCTAATCCCAGCAATCTAGGAGGCTGAGGTAGGAGGATCACTGGAGGCCAAGAGTTTGAGACCAGCCTGAGCAACACAGCAACACCTTGTCACTAAAACAATACTTTTCATTAAAAAGAAATTAAAAACAGCCAAGTACATTGGTATTCACCTATGATCCAAACTACTTGGGAGGCTGAGGCTAAAGGATTGCTTGAGCCCAGGAGTTCAAGCCTGCTGTTAGCTATGATTGCACCATAGTACTCTAGCCTGGGCAATAGAGCAAGACCCTATCTCAAAAAAAAAAAAGAAAGAAAAGAAAAGAAAAAGGGCCTTTTAATTTTTTTTTTAAGAGAACAAAAAAATACTAGAAATGATTAGATCCTAAAAGTAGACCTGCTGTTTGATCCTGCAATTCCTCTACTAGGTGTATATCCAAAAGACAAAAAATCATTTTATAACAAAGATATTTGTACCAGACTGTTCATTCTGAATTTTGATCTCAATTCATAATAGCCAAGCCATGGAAGAAGCCCATCAGCCCATGAATGGATTAATAAATTGTGATATATGTATAGCATGGAATATTATGCAGCCTTTAAAAAGATGGAAACTTGGGCGGCACCTATGGCTCAAAGGAGTAGGGCACCAGCCCCATATGCTGGAGGTGGCAGGTTCAAGCCAAGCCCCAGCCAAAAACTGCAAAAAAAAAAAAAAAAAAAAAAAAGATGGAGACTTTACCTCTTTTATGTTTACATCGATGGAGATGAAACATATCCTACTTAGTAAAATATCTCAAGAATGGAAGAAAAAAATATCCAATGTACTCAGTACTATTATGAAACAAATTTACAATCACCCACACTTTCATATGAAAAATAGATCACAACCAGGGCCCAGCATGAAGCAGGCAGGAGGGAGGGATGGAAGGGGAGAGAGGAGGTCAGATTGAGGGAGGGTGAATGGTGGGATCACACCTATGGTGCATATTACAAGGGTACATGTCAGATCTATTAAGTATAAAGTATAAATGTCTTAACACAAGAATTAAGTAAACAAGATGAAGTACATATTAACCAATGCAATGTAAACGTTCCTCATTGTATATGAAATCAGCACTTTGTACCCCACATATACATTAATGTATACTTCATCTATGTGTTTATCATTTAATAAAAAAATAACAAACGAGTAGATTAATAAAAAAAAATAACAAATGAGTCATCTTGGTTAGTGACACCACTACCTCCTAAACCTACTTCTCAGATGACATGATCATAGAGATTCTTAAGGGTTCCTTGGTGTTCTCTGAATCCTCAACCCTTAGTATAGTACCAAACACGTAGGGGGGGATTTTTAACTTGAGGAGACTCAGTGAATAACACCTCTCATACCCGCTCATGTTTGGGACCAAATGGGAGACTAGAGTCAGGATTCAGACAGATGGAGACCAAAATATCACTTGCCGTGCCACATCCTAGGGGAGATTGTGAAGTTAGGGGACCTTATTAGTCCTTCCTCCCACAATTAAATGTTCCCACTCAATCTCAAGTAGAGACAGAACTCCCCAGCCCTACCTGGGTTGCCTGGGAACAGCTTCCCTCTCCCTGGCCAGTGCCGCTCAGCTGTAGGCAGTGGGAGTGATACCAGATTCCACCACTCAGGGCCGACAGCGACCTCAGCCCACCCCATTCTTTAGGCCCAGGTGAGCTCAGAAATTAGGCCCCCATTTCCAGCCACAAACAGGCTGCCTTTTTCAGGACACACCCTCTGGGGTCTAACAAGATTTAGGAACAAAGCAGCCTGAGGTGGGTTTTGGGGTGATTCCACCTTGAGTAGGGAGCACACACCCTAATCCCTTCTCAGAGACAAAAAAAAACAGAAAAGACCTGACAGCCTCGCCCTAGTGGAGGAGGAACTACATCCATTCATTTGTTCGTGCAGTCGTTAACTTTGAAAAGATCTTTTTCCACCTACCAAGTCCTGGCCAAGTGTAATTCTCAAGACCTAATACCCAATCCACTTAGAGACTCCCCAGGTAATTCTTCACCCTTCCAGAAGCTCTGGTGTTTTTTACTTCTTCTATATCCCTTTCTAATAAAAATCCGATCTTACCTCTGATCTGTGGTCCATGGGTTCATTCTTCTGATCCCTGAGACTAGGGAATTCCGGTGTCAGCAGGGCAGGAGCAGAGGCCTCTCCGTGGCCTGGTGAGCCCCACCGAGGGAAGGGCGCTGGGCCTGGCGTGTTTTCCTTCTCTCAAACTCGACAATCTGGTAAACCTCTCCTTTTACCCAGGCAGCATGAGATGGGAGCAGAGGTGAGGACTGTGGGCCCCAAATGTGAGGCCAGAGACTGCTGCCCGGCCTTCCGTGGGAGTGAGGAGAGGAGCCGGGAGAGGGCAGCTTCCCCGTGAAGTAGGCCTGGCTGCACCGACCTGACCGTGCTTCAGCTGTTTTGCACAACATAGAGGGTCTGCAAGCAGGGGACGCTGTCCGGGGCAGTCAGGAACTCAGGTGCGCTGTCCGGAGCTGTCCGTGTGACACGTTTCTTTCTGAACCAGCCTCGGGGTTCTGTCTGAAGGCTGAAGGCAGAAGCCAAAGGAGCTGCTTTCACAACTGTCCGTACACAGGCAGCGCCGGCCCTGTCGCTCAGATGCCCTAATGACGGGCTCACGAGGCTTTGGTTAATCAGGAGCCACCGGGAGGCCAGCCCTGCCTTGGCACCAGGCCGGGACACAGTGACCTGGGCCCTGAGGTTGGCGCTTTCCGGAAACACAGGTGCAGGCTGTGGTGGGGCAGCGCCCCCACCTGGCTGGGGGCAGAAACAGCATCTGTGGAAGCCCCGTGTGGCCATTTCCCAGAGGACTCCCCTGACTCCCAGAAACTAGAGGGGGAAGATGACATTTCAAAGAAAACAGAGGTCCTGAGTTATTTACATAAAAGCAAACGCCAAAAAAATGCGGGCTATCACTTCTACTGGAATCCCACTGGGCTACTCAGCGCTGGAAAAAAATTTGGACAATATTTAAAAAGAATTCAGCCATTCACTATTGTATTTTCATCTTTGCTCTCACTTAGAATCAATATGATAGATTTTTTTTTGTTTCATTCTGCTTGTTTTGTGTTTTTCTAAAATAAAATTTCAGAAAGAAAATGAACACATGAGAAACTTTTCAGAAGTCAGCTGTGCAACCTCAGATGGTGACGTTTCAAGGCTTCTTCCCTTTTTTTTTTTTTTTTTTAGACAGAGTCTCACTCTGTCACCCTTGGTAGAGTGCTGAGCCATCTACCTCTCATCATAGCTCTTGGGCCCCAGTGATTCTCTTGCCTCAGCCTGCCAAGCAGCTGGGACTACAGGTGCCCATCATAATGCCCAGCTACTTGGCTACTTTTTAAAGACAGAGTCTGGCTCTGGCTCAGGCTAGTCTCCAACTCCTGAGCTCAGGCAATCCACCCTCCTCCGCCCCCCAGAGTGCGAGGATTACAGGCATGAGCCACCATGCCTGGCCTTCTTTTCCTTACCTTTACAATGATAAGATTAAATCCCATGATTCCTCAATTTCCTTCCAGCTCAGAAATGCAATATTTGCTTCTAGAATATACAAGATGTTTTCCTCTATAATGTTCTTTTATAATTTATATTAGAATTGTCATAATTGTATTAAAAGTGGTCTAGATGATAGCAGAGTCCCACTGACTCTGGTTCACACTAAAGGAATTTATTTCCAGGAAAGAAGGAGTAAGGGAGAGTATCCAGGGAGAAGCCATACACACAGGCTGAAATACAACCAAAATGCAAAGAGAATAAAATACGAAGGGTGAAACTTCATGTAAACTATGGACTGTAGTTAATAAAAATGTATCAGTTTTAGTTCACTGATTATAATAATGAATATATGAATAATATACCACATTCAAGCAAGGTTAATTAATAAGAGAAATGGGGGGAGGAAGTATGAGGAATCTGTAAATTTCTGTTCCATTTTTCTGAAAGAAAAGCTAAGGTGCCCCCCCCCCCAGCTCTCTCCCCTGGGCCAGGAGGACCCCTCACGACTTCTCTGCTGGGCTGGTCCCACCATTCTGCCCTCTCTCAGCAGCCGGCTTTCCCTGCTAACCCGGAATAGGACTTCTGTCTTCTCATTGTTCCAGTGTGCCCACCGTGACCAACCAGGCCCTGAGTCTGCTTCTGATTTTTTTTAATTAGATACTCTTTTAGACAATGCTCCATGAATTTTAAGCTCAGCTCTCATAGCCAAACCCCTCTCAGTTTCCCAGTTCCAAATCCCAGGGTTCAGAGAAATATGATTAGAGCAGCTTACCTGGCTTTGGTCATTAATGGGAAACCTCATCATGTCCATGTGGGTTAGGTCATCTTGGGCACCAACACAGTTCTCCTGGTTGGCGTTTTCCTGGCCTCTCACTGAGTTAGCAATCCATAACAACAGAAACTTTTTTATATAACATTTCTATGTGATTTGGTAAGCCTTACCCCCCATAGACCTGTGCTGTTCAATAAGGTAGCCACCAGCCTCATGTGGAACTTAAATTCCAATTAATTTAAAAATCAGTTCTTCATTCACGGTAGCCACATTTCAGATGCTCAGTAGCCAGGCACATGTGACGAGTGGCTACTGCATGGGACAGCACAGGTAGAGAATGTCGCTGTCCCTGGAGAGAGTTCTGTTGCATAGCACTGACCTCTAGACCGGTGGTGTCACCTGCTTCTTCATCCCTGAGACCTGCCTTGGCTCCTGTCTGATTCTCCAGCCCCCTGTCTTTCCCAGGGACCCCTGAGGTCCTGCCAATAAATTGATAACCTTAAGATAGACTGATGCAGTTTTGGGGTGTGCAAATCAAAACCATGGCTGACATATGCTTCTAATTACATTCTTCAAACAGTTTGGGGATTGCTTTGGTTTGTTTTGAGCCTGTTTATCATCCAGCCCCCTTCATGTGCCCCATCATTTTCCTAGCAGAGGCTTCCCCTGCCACACATAGCACTACCTCCCACTATAGGGCTGGGCATGCAGCCTCATCTGTAAAAGAAATTACCCCATGCTCCTGGATGCTGGTTGACTTGGGGTGGTCATGTCACCCCAGAAGGGCCAGCGTCACTTTTCTATGACTGATGGAGATTCACACACAGAGAAGAGAGCTTAAAATCACATAAGCCTGGGACTGTCCGGGGGGTCACAACAGCTGTGTAGGGAGAACCTAGCAGAACTACATCAAATCAGAGGACGGTAGAGAAAAATGGAGGGAGAGAAAGAGAGGAGTCGGGGAAGCATTAAGGGACTTTGTACTCCTGGACCTGGAAGCTCTGCCCTTGTATTTTCAGACAATGAAAACCAATACGTTTCCTTTTGCTTGAAGGAGGCTGAGTTAGATTTTACTTGCTGCCAGAAGAATCTTCATATTCTCCATATCTGAAGCCAACTGATGACAGAGAAGAAAATAGGCCAATAATTGAATTTATACTAAGTCCACATCTACTTATGGCTTCATGTTTCATCCATTTACTCCACGGTTAATTTAGATTTTTGAAAGGACTCTGAAGATTTCATGCCCTTTTCTGTAGTACTCTGTGTGTACTTTTGTGAAAGCTGTCCTTTCTCCCTGCCTTCCTCCTCCTCTGTCTTTATCAAGGGTTTTTTTTAGGGCAGTGTTAGCTTTACAGAAAAATGGAACAGAAATTTACAGATTCCACCTACTTCCTTCCCTCCCCCCATTTCTCTTATTAACTAATCTTGCTTGAGTGGGGTATATTATTCATATATTCATTATTATAATCAGTGAACCAAAATTGATACATTTTTATTAACTGCAGTCCATAGTGTACATGAGGTTTCACTCTTTGTATTTTATTTTCCATGGGCTTTTGAGAAATGCATCCTATCCTATGGCCGCCATTATAAGTATCATATAAAGCAGGTGCTCTGCCCCCCAAATCCCTTGCCCTCCACCTGTTCATGACTTCCTCCTGCTCACCCCAGCCCCTGACAACCACTGATCTTTTTTATGGTCTCTGTCTATAGTTTTGTCCCTTCCAGAATGTTATAATCATATAGCAAATAGCCTATTCAAATGGGCTTCTTCCACTTCGTAATATGCATTTAAGGTTCCTGCATGCGTTTTCATGGCCCGATAGCTCACTTATTTTTATTGCAGAGTAAGATTCCATTGTTGAGATGCACCACACTTTGTTTATCTGTTCACTTCCTGAAGGACATTTTCGTTCTTTGCAATATGGGACGATTATGAATGTAGCCGTAGATCCGATGACCCCTTCCTGTGTTGTGTCCTCTTTGTCCTATTTTGAAGCCACTTTTCATTTTACAGGACCTGCCTGGATGTCACCTGCCTGATGAAGTCATCCTAAGTCCTCCAGGAGGTGTCCACCATGCTTCTTACACTCTCTGTACTAGCATAGGATGACCAGAGGTCCTGCTTTTGGCGGGACAGTCCCACTTTTCAACGGTTTGTCCCGCGTCCCGTGGCGTTTTAAAAAAGTCCCCATTTTTGGAAAGAATGCACGAACAGGCGGGAGAACAAGAAGGGAATATATGGTTTTCAGCTGCCATGTGGCTATTTCACCAGAATATGAGTTTTATATTATTTTTGTTAATTTTATAATGTTAAACTGTAATAATAACAAATAATTGTGAGAAGTGTTTATCAAGAACTGCTTATCAAAGTTTGCATTGCTGTCAGGCCTTGCCCCGCCCCGCCCCCACCCCCCTACCCCCCGCCATGTTGTCCTGCCTTACCAATGTTAAAATCTGGTCACCCTATACTAGCATTACCATGTTACAGAGGGCTGCCCTGTGTCTGTTCCTCATCAGAGTGAACTCTTTCAGAATGTTTTATTCTCTAGTGAGTTACTTCACCTCCCTTTATCTCAGTTTCCTCATCTGTAAAATGAAGATAATAGGGTTATTGTGAGACTTGAACAAGAGTATATACCCATGGATCACATACATATGTGTGTGTGTGTGTATGCTCTACTATTTAGAATACTACCTGGAATACAGTGTATTTTATATAAATGTTAGCTATTCTTCTTCTTTATTATTATTAATATTAATCTTTAGTCTGTACCCCAAGCCACCAGCATGTAGATGCCACTTAAATAATTTTTGAAGCAATGATTTCTTCACGGGTGTTGGTTGACGCATGACTGCCCATGATTTATAGCTAAGTCAGAACACCACCATCTATTGCCATAGGGGTTTGCTCACTTGTTATTCAGCTATTTTAATGAAACCTGGAGACTCGAGGTGACTCTGCTTCTGGGACCGGGTGCAATGCAGCCTGGAAGGAGGAAAGAATTGGGGTATTTGCCACTTTCAGATCCACAAACTTGGTAGATCCGGAAACTTCATTTGTGGGTCCTGTGTTTTGATTCATGGCTCTAGAATCAATCCACACTCAAACAAAACAAATTCCAAGGGCTCTGGGGAGTAAGCTAGGACAGCAACTCGAATTTTCCACAAAACCTATAACTGGCAATGGGAAGCAGATGCTTAAGTAACCCTGACATTGCATTTATTGTCTCCCCTTAGGAGAACTCAATATCATAATCATTGCTTAGTCTGGAGTTTAAAGGGATTTTAACGAATCTATATACCGTCTCTGCCATTTGTGTAAGAAATCTAGAAAGCATCAGTGCTTCCTTTATATTCTCCCCTTCGGGCAAGGAATAATTAAAGTCGAGCTGTTGTCAGTGTCTGCATCCAAACCTCAAAGTTTGAGCTCAAATAATTCAACTGCCCATCATCTTTTGTTTGTGAAATAGGAATAGAGTTACCTGCTTCTGAAGGTCACTGTGAGGTTAAATGAGGAAGGCGTTTATTTAAAGCACTTGGCAGAGAGCCTGCCCCTCGGTCCCTCTCTCTTCCTTGCTGACCTCATTTGCCAGAGCAGAAAGGGCCCAAGGATGAGGACACAGACCTTGCTGAGTAGCATCAACTCCCAAATCCAACCAGATTTCCTAACTAGCTGTAAGGCTTAGCCATCACCAGCTTTTCAAAAGTTGAGTCAAGGATTAAATTTTTTTTTAATTAAATTCCTTTGGGCAACAACAGTACTTGGGATTTAATTACTTTATAAATGAGCTTTGATCTCACAGTTGTGACAATCTTTCCTCCACCACTACCCCCACCCACAGCTCAGTAGACTGTGCCTAATTATCTTAGTTTGCTGTGTCATTAAATATGCATTTGCTAAAGTCATTTCCCTCCTCCTTTCTCCCACCCCCCCCACCAGAGATTTTATCATAATTACTGATTTCCTTTCCTTCATTAGAGTATGATTAGTTTGTGAATCTTTTGTTTTGCTAATATATCTATGCAGCTGGGTGGCCCTGAGCATTCTCCTGCCCAGATACTTGCTTGTCACAGCCCCCTTTCCTTTTTCACTCTACACGAGAGAATTGGTAGTAAGAGAGGCCCAAGCTAGATAGCTGGCCTAATTAAGCAATTTTTGAACTGGTTAAACAAGTGGTGGCTTAGCCTGGATTCCCCCCAAACAGAGACTGAGACAAAGAACTCTGGGAAAAAAGTTAAGTAGTTTCCATGTCGATAGGGGATGCAATATCCAGGGACAGAAATGAGGGCGGAGGCAGGGAAGGTGGGATAGACAATTCAAGGTCACGTTGCCAAGTAGCCATTGTGGCCGTGCATGGGTGCTCCATTCCACAATGCCATGGCATTTTCATTTCCTTTTTTCCTCCAATTTTATTGAGGCATAATTGGCTTAAAAAATGTATATATTTAAGGTTGATTTAAGAGACACACATATTGTGAAATGATTATCATGATCAAGCTAATTAACATATCCATCACCTCACACAGGTAGCTACCATTTGTGGTCATTGTGAGAATACTCAAAATTTACTCTTTTTGTGAATTTTTAAGTGCTCGGAGAAAGGGGACTGAAGACCCTATTCTTGACAAAGGAAAGCACCTCCCCCCCCAGAAAAAGAGGAAAACTAAAAAGTAACCTGAGTGAGTCAGAACAAAGGAAAGTCAGCTACTTTACATTTAAACTAGCCTTTGCTAGCAAGCTTCTTGCCTTTTCTGAAATTCTAGCCTGTTGGGGATATAGCTTACACCCTGCTGGGTCTGTGAGCACTCTGAGAAGAATAATGGTCATAGAAGAGGCTATGACAAGTCCTAAGAAGAAAAGATACATCTTCTAGGGCATTTCTTGCCCATTAACCAGGCAAAGCAGATATCCATTATGGAGATTTGCACCTCCCTGGGGCAGAGACCAAGGCAGTGGCTTGAGCACTCCTATATGAGCAGAAGAGCTTATATCCCTTATTGCGGAGGAAAATCCTCTGTGGTGGTGATGTGAGGAAAATACCTCCCTCCCACCAAACCCTCAGAGGAGATTAATGCTGGTGGTGTTTTACTCCACAGAGAACTAGGGGAGCTTAACACCTCCCTAGAAATGTGTGTGTGTGACCTCAAGGAGGAGGCTCTCCCAATACAAGGCTCAGATTTCAGATTACTGAAGGCCACCCTTAAGGTTAATAATAATGATAATAGGAGCTGATATGATCAATCCGAGAAACTGCTGACATCTTTGTTCCCTCCCTCATCTTACCATCTGGGCAAATAGACCTCAATAAAATCAGAATGGAGCAAATACTCTAAGCCATTGCTGGAATCCCATGATGGGCAATGGACCCCTGAGCTCCTACTTTTAATTCTACTCTATGTCTCTTGTCTTTCTTTACCATCGCTTCTAACTCTATATTTCTTCAGTCCATCACTGCTAGTTTTCACAAGTCTCAGCCAACACTGCTCTCTGGGTAGGACCCTGACATTTAAGTATAATACAAAATCATTAACTGCAGTCATGTTAAATTGAACTAAACTTGGGTTGAGTATGCCTCCATATTTTGAGTCTAAATAATGAACAGTAACCTAACATAGTCCTAGGTGTACACTTTCATAACAAGTAGGTAAGTCTTAGCTCATCATGGCAACCAACCTTAATCAATAGCAGGTGGCCAGCCGATCATACCATGTTCCAGTAAGGCCAGTGCTGGGCTGAGACTACTCAATGCATCTCTGTGCCTCACTTCCTTTTTCTGTCCAGAAATAATGCCTGCCCCTGATGGGGAATGGAGTTCTCTGAACCTATTCTGGTTCTGACAGCTGCCTAGGTCTCGAATTGTACTTTTCTTCAATTAAACTCTGTTCAGTATAATTTGCCTGAGGTTTTTCTTCTAATCGTTACCGTGCTATACCTTAGATAACCAGAATGTATTCATCTTACAACTAGAAGTTTGTGCCCTTTAACTAATAACTTCCATGGTGCTTTCTGAGGAGTGTCTCAGAATTGTCCTCCCCCACCACCACCATCAAGGATGCCTCACAGGACACAACTCCCAGAATTGCATTTGCAAGCAGCATTCCAGATAGATAGGAAGGCATCTTACCCTATAGCATAAGAGAAGCCCAGGGCAGGAAGCAAGAGGGGTATGGCGCATGTCATATGAAGAGCAGCTGAGTAGCAGCTGTGTGAAGCCCAAGGAGCCCTGTGCAGAAGTATAGTCACACACTGCTGTTTGGGTCAGCAATGGTGGTCCCATAAAACTTTCATGAAGCTAAAAAACCCCTACTATAAGCACATCCCTAAGGCCATTCAGACTATATCGCTAGGGTAGCCAAAGGGAAGTCATTCTCCATCCAGTATGCTTCTGGCTTATTCTGTGTTAAAAATTTAGAATTAACCTGCTACTTGCTTACACTGATGCCAGGCACAAGATTAGAAAATGACCTTGAAGAAAAATAGGTCGAGAATCTGGAAAAGGCTCTTTGTGTCAGCTGATGACAGAATCCACCAGGAAACTTGTTTGCCAATAACCTTCAAATGAGTCATGACAACTTGCACAAAGCTTCTTTCTCCTATGTACCCCCTTCCCTCCTTCCCTTTAGAAGTTGTTCGGTAAGCAGAGAAAGATGAGATGGTCCCTGAGACAGTAGTGCACCATCTCCTCAGGCTGCCAGCACTTGAATAAACCACCTCTGCATGGGCCTCGCTTCTCATGTTTGGTTCACAGGCAACCACACCTGTGCTCAGCAACACTGTCACTTAGAACCATTTTGATAACCCTTGAACCTGGTGAGAGAAGATACCTGAGAAGGGTGAGGTCTAGGAGAATCGGTCTTCTCAAGGAGACCACCAGGATACACCTGCAAGGTCCTCTCCATGGTGACTCAGCTCTTGGAAATTTATAAACTTATCTTCCTGAAACTTGGAAATTTCTAAGTTCTGTGAAATCCTGTGGTTCTGTAGGAGCTAGAATAGCAGGAATAGCATCTCCTGCTTGATTCAAACTCGCCAATGAGAAGGGTACCTATGAGTTGGAACTTTTTGACTGTCAATAAAAAGGGAAAGACCAAGCCGGTGGGGGAGGTTGGCCATTTTGAATTCTTCTATGCCATAAGCTCCCAGATGGTAAATAAAGCCCTTCCTCTTATAATCATGGTGTTTGGGTGCTCTTTCTCTCCATTGGGCCTGTCTCCCTGAAACACTGGGAAAGCCTAGGCTAAAATGTATAGTCTTGTCTTAGTTTTAATAAAAAGGTTTAAAAAGTAAAAATACATTTACAAAACATAAAAGTATAAAAAGCTTATAGAAAAAGAATATAAATCAAGAAAATATTTTTTGCAGCTGTACAATGTGTTAGGAGTGTTTGCATAAAGCACAATGAAACTGCATCAGAATACTCTGGTTCTATTTTCACATAAACAAGTTGTAAGTTATTTTTCTAGGTCCTGGACCCCTATGTTGAAGGTCAAGTAACCTGAGCATGCTCACATTAACTTAGTGAGCAACCACAGGCAGAACTAAGTGCTGAGAGGGAGAAGCTGGGACTGAATTAGGAAGTAGATGCCACATGGCAGGACTCAGGACCAATCACATCAAGCCAAGGCATCACCCCTTGGCAGGATCCAATCAGAGCATGTTTCCTGACATTGCCCCATTGTAAGATCCAATCAGCTCAGCCTTATTATCCTCTGACTATAAAATCTGCCCCAGCTCCCAGCTCAGGCAGACAAATTTGAGTCCCTTTGATTTTTGTCTTCTCATCTTAGCTGCCTGACTATAGACTTTTCTCACTGTAATAATCAGCTTTGGCCTTTGGCCTTCTGTGGAACATGGTGACAGAACCCAATTCAGTATGGTTCAGTTACAATACCCCTCTCGCCACTGTTCCTTGCAAGCAAGTGACTGCCTGAAAATCTTCTGCCACTGACTCTGAATCGCCCAGGGTGACTTCAAACTCTGGACAATGGAGATGGTGGGGGGAAGGCTCCTTACTACAGGGTCTGTAAATTGGGAAAATAATTTTCTCTGACAATATAGGAAATTGTTATAGGCTTCTGAATGGGTTGATTATGATTCCAATGGAGAGTTTTCAAATCTTTTTAGCATAATAAAAGCAATTTAGTCTAAATTTAAATGTGCAAAGTCCGAGAGGGCAGGGAGTTGATTTATATACTTATCACATTGTGGCTAATCACGTACTTGAGGAGGGAGAGAAAATTACACTAAGTGAGATGGGCAGGTATGTAAAGGCCAAGACGTCTTCAGAAATCAATTTCTTGGGTTAAAAATCTCACCCCTGGTAAATGACAAGGGAAGATTTATTTTCAGAGTAGTGGAGAAAACGTGACCCTTACCATCTAAGCTAATGAAAGACAACTGTGCATTGCCAACACAGGTAAACACAGGTAACCTCTAGGTAAACACAACGATCCTCTAGCCCCCTAGAAATGCAGGCTAGTTACCACGTCAACTTTGGACACCTGCTTGTAGCTTTAACCACTTGCGATTTCTCCACCTCTGAGAATGATCTTAGGAAGGGGACGTGACATTGGGACAAGATGGTGGGATATTAGTCTCCAGAGATTTAGTTGACAGCCTTAAAAAAATGTTCAAGTGTTCTAATTTCTGGAGGAGAATTAAGTTTGGTGAGAACTGTCTATATTCTTTCTAATTCAAGGCAATGGAAATTTGGGTGAAGTTGACATGCCAGATGATGTGGTGCAGGGTTGGTGGGAGCCTGAGAAAGGTAGAGGGTTATCGTCTGAGAGAATATTTCCATGAAGCCCCTGAGTGTGTGTTGAGAAACGATGTTGGAGGCAGGACAAAGACCAGAAAGCAATGTTTGTAAGACTAATTCTCTTTAGTCAGCACATGAAGCAAAGGTAGATGATGAAGTGTTGATGAAGGATGCACGAGGTCAAGCCATTAAGAAACAAAGGTAATGTACAAAGTTTATTTTAGAGGCTGCAAGCAATGTATTGCCAAGAAGGTTATGTTGAGGGAGCATTCCTATGAATGAGGGATTTACTGCAAGCTATGGATATAGTTGGCTACAATTCAATAAAAATGATAAAGAATAAGAAAAAAAA
>CAUYQV010184044.1:0-31940 GCA_963574575.1 Galagoides demidoff
CACCCTGGGGGGAGGAGGGACTGGCCTTGTTCCTGGAGTCAACTCTGGGGGGAGAAAGGAGGAGGAGGGAAATGGGCTGGAGAGGGTGGGGGGAACAGGTGAGGGCTGGGGAACAGGAGTGGGCAGGGGAAAGAGGGCTGGATTACAACACTACCAGAAATGAATGAAAATCCCCAGGATAATATGAGCACCATGTTTCCTCATAGTCATTTATTCGAAGAAAGAATCAACTGTTCAATATGTAAAACCAAAAGTAGAATATGTTTTGTGATGGTTAAAGGACAGCTATGCCTTTATGTTTCTGGGTCCCTAAATATTACAAATTTTTCATTTCATACAGGACTTCCAGCGTCGTGGAAGACAGGGGTTAACACGCTTTCGGAAGTGATATGTTTACTGATTGATTTAACTTCAGTTACAGCATCCTAGTCTGCGGCATAAAGCTCTTGGTGATCATGTTTGTTCAGAAAACGGGACTGTGTTCTTTGATTGGGGGATTTAAAAGAATGCTACTGATTTAGGTACATTGATTTTATACCTTGAGACTTTTCTGAATTATTTTTCATCAATTCCAGGAGTCTCCTGGTGGAATCTTCGGTATTTTCTAAGTATAGGCTCATAGCATCTGCAAAAAACAATAGTTTAAGCTCTTCTCTTTCTATTTGAATACCCTCAATTTCTTTCTCTTGCCTGATTGTTCTGGTGAGGACTTCTAGCACTGTGTTTCATAGAAGTGGCGAAAATGGGCATTTTTATCACGTTTCAGTTCTTACTGGGAATGTTTTCAGTTTTCACCTTCAGTATGATGTTGGGGGAGGGGTGGTTGGTACAGGTGGCTTTTACAATTTTGAGATATGTTCCTTCTATAGCTAGTTTATAGAGGCTTTTTATGATGAAAGGGTGCCGAATTTTATTGGATTCTTTCTCTGCAATTATTGAGATAATCGTATGATCTTTGTTTTTTTTTCTGTGTATGCAGTGAATCTCATTTGTTGATTTATGTACGTTGGACCATCCTTACATCCCTGGATGAAGCCCCCTTGATCATGGTGAATTGTATTCTTGGTGTGCTGTTGAATTCTGTTTGCTGGTACTTTACCGAGGAGCTTTGCATCTATACTCATGAAGGATATTGCTCTATGGTCCCCCTTTTTTGTAGTCTTCTTTGCATCCTGGCTTTGTAGAATCAGCTGGGGAAATTCCCTCTTTTTCCATCTTACGGAATAATTTCTGAAGAATGGGTACTGCGTACTCTTTGTACATTTGATAAAATTCAGCCGTGGATTCATCTCATTCAGTGTTTTTGTTGTTGCTGTTGGAAGTTTTGCTTTATTGCTGCCTCAGTGTGATGGCTCATGACTGGTCTGTTCAGGAATTCATTCAATAAATTCAATAAATAACCTAAATACAAAACAGGAAACCGTAAGAACTCTAGAAGAACATGTTGGACAAACTCTTCTAGATGTTGGACGGGGCAAAAACCAACCTCAGTGCCTATCAACTCATGACTGGATGAACGTAATGTGGCACACATATCCCATCCTGCTCAGCCAGAAATTACGTCTTTTGCGGTAACCTGGGTGGAACTGGAGATCGTGGACCTCAGGGAAGTATCTAAAGAACAGAAAAGCAAACATCACATGTAGGTCCTATTACTCTGGAACTGATAGATACAGCGTGTATGTGTTTAGAGGTAAAATATAACAGGAATCGAGGTGCAGGGGTAAAGGATAAAACAGGAAAAAACTTCCCTAATGCGTCCGGGAACACTGTCTGGGTGACGCACACACTTACAACCGTGACTCAAACAGTATAAAAGTTATCCATGCAACCAAAAAATATTGGTCCCCCCATGATACTTTGACATAAATAATTTTAAAAATGACTTAACAATGTATATTAAGCAAATAAAGATATGTTCCTATACAGTCATCTGGAAAGAGATTATTATGTCATTTATGTTAAGTGTATATTCCATAAGAATTGATTTTGCTTATTATTTCTGCGGGTGGAGAAGGTATTATTTCTTCCCAATGGATTTCTTATTGACCAGTACCACTTACTGAGAAGATTATCCTCTCTTTACTGTGATACAAGGGCACTTACGTCGTAAATCAAGTAATTACGCGTTTAACAGTAGACTTGTGAACTCTTTCATTGTTATGTATCTGTTTTTGATTCACTGCCATGTTCTTCAATGGCTTGAGATAAGAAACACTGTGATGTTTTTGATAAAAATCTTAATTCAACAAAGAGATTATCAGTTACAAATATAAATACCCCCGAGATAAAGGACTAAATAGCAAGCAAACATTTTCTAAATTCAAGGGATAAATAGACACGCTTACAACAGTAATCAGAGATTTCAGTACCCCACAAGTTTACAAATGATTTAAAGATCAACGGAAGTAGTATACCATCAAGTTACAAACTGAAATCTTCTTTTGAAAGAATTTAGAAAATGTATCATCATTTCTGTACCATGGCCCAGTAGCATCTATTATATAATTGAGTCTATAAAATTGGTGAAAGGTTCTATATGAGATCTTTGCTATGAAATATTGTATTGCTGAAAATTTGTCAGCTTAATGTCATTTTAATTACAAATAGATAAAAACAGCCACCGAGTGACAAAAGGTAGAAAAATATCTCCTGGAAATACCTTGTTTGCTCTACTTAGCATTGAGAAGAAATATCTATACAACGTGTATGGAGTGAGCTTTGGAATTCTATTCTATCATTTATATCGCAGGGAACATTTTCTATTTTCTTAACTAAATTACTTTTTTCTCCTTATGACCCTGGCTTTAATACTAACCCTGTTCTGATATTACCCCTAGAAATGTAATCCATTGGTCATGCGTGTATCACTTTAATTTAAAATTCATGTTGGCGTCTGTTTTCCAAATAAATACATCCGGGGAACTGGACTGCTGTGCTGTAATTGTATCTATCTGTGAAGTGGTTTTTCTGTGAAGTGGTTATCCAGAAAAAATCGGTCCATTAAGTAAAAATAATAGAGTTACCAAGCTTTTTTTTTAAAATAGTAAAATCTCATTAAAAAGAGCAACGTATATACACATCCATAGTGTATACAATTAATTTTATTGTCTAACTTGACACTGTTAATGTTTAAAGCTGTGTGTCATCTTCCCTTTCCAGGGAAACAAAAAAGGGAATTTAAATAGGACACGATTACAATAGAGAGTGTCAATTCCAGACGAGATCCTACCTGTTCTGATCCTCTTTTTGAGTGGCCAGGCTCAAGCGATCAGTCAGAGACAATTATTTTAAAAGTTTTCATCTTAAATTGCCGGGATTTTCCAGTGAAAGTGAAGATGGTGAGGGAGGGAGGAAGGACAGAGGAGGATGAGGGAGAAGAGACTCACAGATTCCAATCTTAAAAACCCTTCTCCAATCCCTGCCAGCAAGCTGCAATCTTTTTGTTTTTCTTCCTGTGCTGGGTCACCTTGAACTTGAGGTCTCTTTACACCACGGTTCTCACATTATTTGGGGAGGGCAGATATGTTGAACAGAATGTGTGGGAAAAGAATTTCTACTCTTTCTGTTCCAAATTCATTCTTATCTTTTCCTCTTTCAACAAAAACTGTATAGAATCAACACCACTCAGCTCTGTGGCAAGAAAGATAAACTTACTCTCTTTACCAGGCTGCAAGTTGGAGGGCGCTGGGCCCCCCTGGAACAGTGCAGAGCAGTCTAGCTTTGCTCCTTTCTCTGAATGTCGGTCTCAGAGAGCCACCGTGTCCCTATGTGAGTGAGGACAGTCAGTATTTACCAACAGGGATCTGTCTACTTTCTCTTGATGAAACTAATTTATAGCTTTCATATGAAAGCTATAACCTAATTATAGCCTTAGAATATGGGGAGGACGGAGGGAGAGGGTAGAGGAGGGGGTGAATGGGTGGAGGATGGGTGATTGGTGGGGTCACCTCTATGATTTATCTCACAAGGGATCTTTCTAAAAGCACAGTAAGAATGTCTTAACTCAATAACTAAGAAAATGACAGGAAGGCTACGTTAACCAGCTTGATGAAAGTATTTCAAATTGTATATGAAAGCACTATACTGTACCCTGTGATTATGTTAATGTACACAGCTATGATTTAATTTAAAAAAAGGAAAAAATGAACTTAAAAAAATGGGGTTATCAAAGGTCAGCAGAGGGTGGGTTTGAGAGGTTTGGGTGGGGTAAGTGGGCATTTTGATAACATGACCTCTCTTTTGGATACATTATCTATATACACAGTACATATTATGTATATGTGTGTAGATATATATATATATATATATCTCCTAAGAGATACCAAGAAGTTATCTTTTGAGACTGGTTAAATTTTAAAATATTAAGTAAAAAACAACCTTAATCTTTAAATGATTCTTAGACCTTTCATGTTTTAACTCCCATCTAATTCTTGAATTTAGCCCTAATTGTTTTCTCTGTTTTTTCTATTTAATATATATATTTTTTGTATATAAAGCCCACTTATTCTAGTCATTTCTACTCATCATCATCTCTTGTATTAGGCTAACGAGCTTTCCCTTCCTTGGTGCCACCCACCCAGCCTGGGTTATCATGGAAGCAGGAGTCTGGCTGTCTTGCTCATTTATGGGTCCAGGTGTCCTGTGGGGTCAGTGACCTGCATGTACCCTGGTCTGTACCCATGTTATCTGATGGGACGTTCAGAGCTGAATACAGGTCCTCCCGTGGGCAGGTTCCATCTCCACAGAGGCCCCCCTCACATTGTTCTTATTTGTTTTGAAGTACCAGGATTTAATAATGACACTTCAAAGAATAAAATATCGATGTTGAGAATAATGGCAAGATGATGACAAAGAAAAGCATTTTAGAATAATGAAATTAGCACTTAGATCTTGTCAATTTGATCATCATTGGAAATAAGTTGAAGTTAATTTACACTATTGCCAATCTGGTTGCTACAGCTCATTTGAATAACAAGCATTTCCTTTTTTTTTTTTTTTTTTTTTGAGATGGAGCCTCAAGCTGTCCCCCTGGGTAGAGCGGCATGGCATCACAGCTCACAGCAACCTCCAACTCCTGGGCTCAAGTGAGTCTCCTGCCTCCGCCTCCCAAGTAGCTGGGACCACAGGCGCCCACCATACCGCCCGGCCATTTTTTGGTTGCAGCCATCATTGTTGTTTGGCAGACCCGGGCTGGGGATTTGAACCCGCCACCATAGGTGTACGTGACTGGCGCCTTAGCCGATTGAGCCACAGGCACAGAGCCAACAAGCATTTCTAAATAGTACTTTTCTTTAAACTGAAAATAACTGAATAAAGTGGAGATTCTCTAAAAAAGTGCTCACAAACAGAGCAGGTGGATAACCCTTAAAAACACCACTAAAGTCAGTCATTATTTATTAAGTATCTTTGACAATAATGTTGATTCATTCAATAAATTTCTCTTGGCAAGTTATTGATAGCATTGCTACTTGCATAAAAAGGTTAAAATCATATGTCAAAAGTAATTAGCCTAAAAGCAAAGCAAACTTTTCTTGATTCTTATTGCTTGTATTTATAAATCAGATACATACGGCATATTTCGAATATTTTCTTATTAAAATTTTGCATGTGCATTTTATTTGAAAATGCTTCATAATTAAATATGCAGATAGTAACATGCCAAATACTCAAGCCTCTTCTCGGAATAAACACACACACAGATTTGCTTTTAAAATTATATAAAGAAAATTAAAAATATCAGATAAAGTTTACAGTTTGAGTCTCATTTTCTAGAATATTATTGTCCGATATTTTGATATTAATGACTTTGTGTGGCTTATTTCTTCTTTCTTATTCAAGAAAAGCCATCAATCTGCAAAATGCTTGGAAATGATTTTCTGAAGTTATATAGCAAAATAAATAATCTTATAGGAGGAAACAAAGACCATATCTGCTTTTTCATTTTTAAGCAAGTGCGTAGGAAGACAATAAGCAATATTTTAAGTAAATTAAGTTAAAATTTGCTTTTTACCATGTCTCATGGATGCCAAACAATGAAATGATTTAGTTTTCAAAGTTATTATATCCCAATTGATCTGCCAGGCAGCAGACTTATTATCTGATTACAAAGATATGCACATTTATCAAAAGCTACAACCATCTGTCTCCATTCTGTTTAATTTCATTATATATTCATCATTTAGACAGTCAGCTTATGACATAAGCCTCTCCTGACGAGTAATTCTCTGCTTATTATCACTTGAGAATGTGCACGGGCAGATAGCAGTCAACTCCTATTAATCTACTTTGAAATTAAAATTGTTCTAGTGATGGACCACTGGCTAGCCACACATTCCTGATATATGGAAGAAAAATCCTGAGAGGAGGGACACCAAAGTCCTCGTTAAGTCAAAGGAAAGAAATGACAGCCTCATGTGGCTTCCCCGGAAACAGACTCAGAGAGGAAGAGTCAAAGACGGGGACTTTATTTGAGAAAGGATGGAAGGAAAGATCAGGAGAAAGTGGCCACCAAGACAGGAAAGGAAAAGAAACCAAAAGTCCATTATTAGCAAGTTACCCCGTATGTGTAATCAGTCTTATAGGGAGCCCATGAGAGACTGTGGTACGTAATGTACTAATTCATCTTTGCCAGTATTTGAGAGCTGCCTCCAGGGGCATTAAAATCCCATTCGTTTTGGACTGGGGGCACCAAAAAAACAGAATGGACTTTTGTATTCGGACCGAGTCCCCTGGGGATGAAACTCAGATGCTGGCAGCTGGGAGCTTGGCCAACAGGTGCAGAAATCACAAGGGTTGAAAGGTATGGTAAGATATGGATGGTCACAGGCATCCTCCATTACTTAAAATATCATCCTAAGATACAAACAGGTGCCCGCCTCAGGAGGAGAGTGGGAGTCCTACGTGGTACAGTATTCCTCCAGCGGGGTGAAAATGTGATCTTGAATCAACCCGTACATCCACATCTGCTGGGAATATACCTGTCTGGATAAGCCCTCTTGCTTAGCTGGATGAATTCCCTGGTTTTCTTTGCAAATTCCTCTTTAAAGAAAAAGCAATGTGTCAGGTGGACAGGAGGGCAGGGTAGGTCTGATACAGGAGTGCTGATCTATAAGTTAGACAGGACTCCAGCCTTTCCCTGTAAGCAAGGTCCCAGCTCCCCACATCAGCCAATTAATGCACGACCCCTCTTCAGCTGGCAGCAGAGAGAGGAGAAGGGAAAAAACGGTAAAAAACTACATAGTAACTGTGCCTGGCAGAGGGCAGCCAGCAAAGGAACACCATCCCCCTTAAGGTCTTGCTGACTGACAAAAGATCAACATAAATATTCTCTAATAGGATGTAAAATGGAAAAATGTGGTTTACCATACAAATATATTTGCAAAAATGCCTGTCTTCTTTGGTGCCTTGTCCAAATAAGCCAGCCCCAGTTGTTATGAAATATGAACAGGGATATTGTCCAAATTATCATGGTTGATGTTTAGTCTGTTGCTAAAAAATGCAATAAACAATGAGAAGACTCTTTTTCTCTCTATCTATAATATTAAATATCATATATGGTGGGTATAAATAGAGTGTGTAACTAATTCTTCAACGTATTTGAATAACATAGAAGAGTTCAGGAGTTCACTTGAAGTTTGCCAACTCAAAGCTAATAATTCAGTGCTCTGTTGCTTTTGAAAGTAGAAAACGGCTTCAGTGCTACTAATTAGGCCCTTTGAAATTTTTTTCCTCCCAGCAAACAGCTTGTTTTCTTCCACATAGCCTGCAAACTAAATACTTCTGGTTGCAATAAAGCTTTAAAGTTACATGACTTCAGGCTATATCGTTAAGTAAGATTCAAAACAAAGTCTGTTAAGCAAAGGTGAAAAAAATATGAAGTTCATTAAAGCCAGCCAAACACGAAACTCTAAGGAACATCAAAATTAATACAAAATTGGTTTATATTTTCATATTTGGGAAAGCTAGTTTTACACTTAAGTAGAGTATGGCTTGTTTTACCTAAACTTCCATGTTTTAAATGTAATAAAAAATTCTAAAAAGATTCTCCTGATGAAAATGTGATAGTTCTTGACCCAAACATCTGGGAAGGAAAAAAAAAACTGCAGTGATTTATTTCTATTGGTATTTTTACAGGATTTATAAACTTCATTGACGACATATTAACACAGCACTCAAAGATGTTCTATAGATGGTGGGTAATACTGTGTTTCCCCCCAAATAAGACACTGTCTTACATTTATTTTTTCTCAAGAAGACACACTAGGGCTTATTTTCAGGGGATGTCTTCCTCTCCCAGCAGAAAGCCTGGCATGCCTATGCAAATATGCTGCACAGCCACACCCACCAAATCTGCATAACCACGCCCATCACTCTACTGAGAACTTGGGGGTTTTGTGAAACTTGGAACTTTTCTTCCTTGTTCTGAAGTTTGTTATTGGCAAACTTAGGGGGAAGGAGCCTGGGAACATGGCTGGGAAGCATGATCTCAGCCACCCTGGGGGAGGAGTGACTTGTCTTGTTCCCAGAGTTGACTCCGGGAAGGAGGAGAAGGGAAATGGGTTGGAGAGGGGGGACAGGAGAGGGCAGGGGGACCAAGTGAGGGTGGGGGGAAACAGGAGAGGGCCAGGGAACAGGAGTGGGCAGGTGAAAGAGGGCTGGGTTACAACAATTTTGTCTTTATCTTTGAAAGATGCTTTTACTGGATATAGAACACTGGGTTGACTTTTTTTTCTTTAGATTCCACATATTGAATATTTTATTCCTTGACTTAGAGCTTCCATTATTCTGATTAGAAATCAGCCTCCAGTATTTTTTATGCCCGAATAGCATTCCATGGACTCCATACATATACCACAGTTTATTAATCCATTCGTGGGTTGATGGGCACTTGGGTCGATTCCATGTCTTGGTGATTATGAATTGAGCTGCGATAAATAGTCTAGTGCAAATATCCTTCTGATAAGATAATTCTTTTTTTCTTCTGGGCCGATACCTACTAATGGTATTGCTGGATCAAATGGAAGGTCTATTCTTAGCTCTTTGAGGATTCTCCATACTTCTTTCCATATAGACTGTATTGGTTTGCAATCCCACCAGCAGTGTAAACGTGTTCCCTTCTCTCCACATCTACACCATCATCTGCACTTTGGGATTTTGTGATGTGGGCCATTCTCACTGGGGTTAGGTGATAGGTATCTCAGACTGATTTTGATATAAATTTTTCTAATGATTAGGGATGATGCGAGTTTTTTTCATGTGTTTGTTGGCCATTTGCTTGTCTTCAAAGAAGATTCTGTTCAGGTCTCTTGCCCACTTATACATGGGATCATTTGCCTTCTTCTTGCTGATTAATTCGGGTTCTCTGCAAATGTTACTTTTTGGCCTTTGTAAGAGTTATACCATAAATATAAATATAAACATACCAAAATATCTCCTCCCATTCTGAAGGTTGTATGTTTGCTTTAGTTGTACTCTCAGCTGGGTTGAAGCTGTTTATCTTGATCATGTCTCATTTATTTATTTTTGTTGTTGCTGCAATTGCCAAGGAAGTCTTCTGTGAAACCAGTGGAAAAATAACCAGACACCTACCCGAGAGAAAAACACAAGTGTATTAAAGTGGTGAGGAGGGAGGAAGGGAAAGAGGAAGAGGAAGAGGAGGGAGAATGCTGAACTCTCAAGTACTGTGTTCAATGTGAGGGTGCCCAGCACACCCCAGGGGAAGGGCTCAACTACAACTTGAACTTTGCCTTACAGATCCTAACAGCATAACCTAATCATTCGCACCCTCATATTAACTAGAAATAACGACAACAAAAATCAGCTTCATTAGTGTAGCTGCTCCCTGAATATAGTATTTTTTTTCTCTCTGCTTTCTGTTAAGGTATAGCAGTAATTTGGGGGGGGGGTGTTTTTTTCTGTTTCCAACAGTTTGACAACGGTGAGCTTAGATGTGTTTTTTGTTTATTTCCTTGTATTATTCCTTAGAGTGTGCTCACATTCTTGGCTCTGTAAAGTACTTTATTTTAAAATCAAGTTTTTCAAATAATAAATACTCCTTCAAGTATTTTTTTCTTCCCCTTCTCTCATTCTTATTTTCTGGAAATCTAAAATACACACACACACCCTGGAGAGGGTGCTGTTCCCTCATGGGTCACTGTAGCTGTCTGCATATTCTCTCTGAGGAAAATCCATATTTCACCTGTTATCTGCCACCTCAGATCCACTGGTAAGTCCATTCAATACATTGGTTATTTTGGCTATTGCACTTTTTAGCTTGAGAAATGTGTTTAATTAGGCATAATGTATAGTTGTTTTTTTTTCTGTACTAATATTCTACTTGTTCATTTTTTGCCTTGAAGAAGTTGATTACAGGTTTAGTCATTACCCTAAAATCCTTACCTAGTAATTTTAACATCTGGGTTATCCTTAGGTATTCTATTAAGATGTGTTGCCTCTTCATATTTTTTTATAAGCTTTGTATTTTCTTTTTAATATTAGCCATGATATTGTAAATAATAACATGTATTATTACCTTTGTGTTGATTTTTGTCCCACAATGAGTTTATCTTGGCTGTTCTAAAACTCCCACCTCTGTTTCCTGATCAGTGGCAGGGAGGCAAAATATTCACTCAGTCAAGGACATTGCTTTCCAACAGCTCCTAGGTTCTCTCTGTAAACGCACAGTTTATGAGATCAGTCAAGGATTTAGTAGATTTATATTACATAGAGATTTTGCCTTGTCTATCTTCAGCTCCTACTTTTATGCAATTTTCATCTTCACTTTTCAGCTGCTTTAGAAATCCCCAACTACATTATTTTACAATTTCGGGAAGAAAACCATGTTATTTTGCTTGAGTTCCCAAATCCCTCTCTGACACCTATTGTTTAGGGAATACTCACAAGTAAAAATTGTCATAAATACAAATATTGGCTCCCTTCTTTCACAGTATATTTCTCCTCTAGTTTTTACCTATTGTTTTCTGATAATGCCCTATGCATATGAATATTCTAAGGTAGTTCTCATAGTTTATTTTATCCACAAAACATGGTCTGCTAAAACCTACTTATGTATTATCAGAAAGAAAATTGATGACATATTTTTACATAGCCAAGTAATATTTTTTCCCTTGTATAATCTTAAAGCAAGGTAAGTTTATACATCATTAATACAATTAATAAGATGAAGTGTGGGACTCAATGCACTTTTTACAAGACCTGGTATATTCAAGTAGTTCATTTTGGAAGCTTAGTATTATAAGGACTGCAATTATTTTGCTTAACTACATCAGCATATAAAGCACCCAGTAAGACAGTATAGCTGAGTGCCTGTTAGTCCATGTAAGGAACTTTGAACAGAAGCTGAAGTACTAGTGAAAAATAATTCATCCAGGGTGAAAGAGAGAGCCATCCTGTTTTCCTGTGTGATCTTCCTGTGGTGAGTCCCAGCAGCACAAGAGGGTCAGAACCCTCGCACTGTTTTCCCTCGGAGATCCACCAACCTACGATAATGACCCCTCCAGCTGTTTGGAAATTCAAGTGTAGGCATCTGAAAATCAACAAGTCTAGACCTAAACTCATGATCTTTTTCTAACTTCTACACTATTCAGCATTTTTGTCCTATTTTTACTATTGCCACACTGGTAAAATCCATTATCATCTTCCACCTGAACTCACCACACAGATTTCTTGCTGGTTCAGCTTGAAATTAAGCCATAAATGGAATATATTAGCTTCCTAAGAAAACCATACAGATAATCTGCTTACTTTTTTCTCATTTGATATCAGTTTAATTCAGATTTGCGTCTTAATTATGGCTGTTTGAAAACAGAATGTCATTAATTTAAGGGTAGATTTTATTGCTGTGTCTTCTTATTATCTACTAACGTGTTTTCAACATACAAGGTCCCAAACTTATTTTTAACTATTATATAATTTTTTATGATTTACCTTTCTACTTTCATTTGATATAAAAACACCTGGATTTTATATGAACATTGCCAAAAATTAAACCATCTTCACTGACTGACAAGGAGTTCGGAAACGTAAAGAATAAGAACAACAAGAAGTATATTCAAAACCAAGTATTTGACTGGAATAACACCCAGGCTCTTGGCTCAAATTGGGTACTTAGGTCCTATTTGGATCAGCGATCATTTGGAATACAATGTCCCATAGACGGTTTTATCATTTGCCATATGTTATGTAATTACATAAATGTTGGAGTGTGCTGTGAATATGCTGGAAATTAACAACATTTCTTGTTTCTGAAGAGAAAATGAGAAATTAATTTGGCAAATGTCAAGTTCGGTTCACGTCAAGATGCTTTTTGTGTCCTGATCCATCATGAAAGATTAAACAGACATGTTCTACTAAATAGATCAATTTGGGGGCAGCAGCTGTGGCTTACCTTCTTTCATTTGGCAGATTCATTCCACCTGACTTCAGAGAAAATGCTAAAATGATGTTTTCATACTATGAGTATGTTTTTACTTCCTTTGCCCAGTTAGAGTTGGTGGAGGTAAAGAAAATTTTGTGGCACCAAGCATCTTCCATTGAAAATAGGTAGCAACGTACTTTTTTTTTTTTTTTTTTTTTGGCTAGGGCGGGGTTTGTACCTACCACCGCCAGCATATGGGGCCAGTGCCCTACAGTTTTGAGCCAAAGGCACCACCCCAGTAGCACAGTATTTTTATTCATGAACTAAGAAATAGAAAATACATGTACATGAAAACTCTATTCCTCTAGGGCGTATTTTACTGTGAGGTGGGTGTTTATAAATATCACACATCGTTCTTCATGAACGAAAAATTTCTAAGATTTTAAAAGCTCAGAAGGAATAAGTGTCAACTTATGTACTATCTACTGTACAGTCCTAAACTGTATACAGTAGTTCAAACTGATTAGGGAAAGAAATAAAAGGGCTTGTTGTGTTCCACAACCAGGATGCATTTTAAATATTTTGCTGTGATTTCCTGTCGAATAAAAATGTAACCCCAGTTTTTCATCATTTTGTACTTTCTTTCCATATCTTTGTGTTTGTTATGGTTCTCTGCCATAAAATCACTTCTCATAGGAAGGACGTATTTAATGATTTTATTATTTTTTTTTACCAAAAACATATTTTCAGATATGTTTCTGCCATACAGAAAAAACAGACATGTTTTCCACTGTTCTGAATTCCTTTTTTTACATTAATATTTGCATAACTATTGTCAACATAGCACTTCATCGAGATGCAGGTGTCTTATCTGTGAGATATTTTGTAGAAACTTGATAACAACCAAAATGTAGGGTGGCTTTGACATGGACATGTGTGTCAGGCTTTTTACTAGTCATTTTACACGTGTTGTCACCTTTAATGCTTGCAATGGATTCTACTGTTCCTTTAAACCATAGACGTTAAGATGGTAAATAGTTTGCTTACATTATATATTCAGCATCACAGGTAGACCCCAGTACAAGTCCATCTAGTCAGTAACCTATGTTCTTACTCTGGAGAAGAAATTGACCTAATGACAGTCACCCTGTTGTCCCTACTGGTGACAGAAGGGAGGATATGAAATGGATTTCTAATATCCAGGACGACATGTGCTGATCTTTATTCCAAATGGAGATAATTAGCAGTAATCTACCACTGATTTATGATGTGAACTCCAGATCTAAAACCACTTGTATAATTCTATTTGTTTATTATAATGCAGAAGTTTTACCCAAAGCTGATTTTTATATGAAAATAAAAACAGTATTATGACTGTGCCTCAGTGTATATTCAGAAAATATTTACACAAAATGCTTTATTCCAGATCTTTCAAGAATCCCAAGGGACCCACTAAACCTCTCAAGGGATTAGCTGACATTTTAAAGCTCCAGTGATCCAGATAATCTTTTGGGGAATTCAGCCCACAATTTAATGCTTCAAAGACAACACAGCATTCCTCCATGGAGAATAATATTTTTGTAACATTTTTAAAATGCAGAAATATTATACCAATTTATAAATATATGTTTTAAGAGTGTACATTGGTTATTTAAGAATATCTATTGTCTTTGTTCCAAATACATCTATATGTTTTGATTTGTATGTTTAATACAAATCATTTGAATGTACCACTGAAAGGCAAGTACAACAGTGGGGCTGAGACTCTGAACTTTATATTCTGGAGCATGATCAGGAGAGGCCGTGCGATGAATTCATGACAATAGGACCCTCCAGAAGCAGGAAGACTGATGTGATGATTTTTCTAGAAAAAAGTCACAGAAGGCATACATAATATTAGGACAAAAAAAATATGGATTCATTTTTTTTCTTTCTTGTACACAAAATGAGAGAAGCCCTCTCAGAATATTTGACACTCTTTTTTTTTTTTTTTTTTTTTTTTTTTTGCAGTTTTGGCTGGGGCCAGGCTCAAACCTGCCACCCCTGGAATGTGGGGCTGGTGTCCTATTCTTTGAGCCATAGGCATCACCCATGTTTGACACTGTTAATAGCATAGCTGAAAATGGAACCTGACATCAGAGCTCTGCCTCCTTGGATACTGTCTACAAACCAATTGCACCACCACCAACAACAAAAAATAGTTGGGCTTCGTGGCGGGCACCTATAGTCCCAGCTACTAGGGAGGCTGAGGCAAGAAAATTGCTTAAGCCCAAGAGTTTAAGGTTGCTGTGACTGTGACACCATGTCACTCTACCAGGGTGACAGCTTGAGACTATGTCTCAAAAAAAAAAAAAAAAGAATATAGTCATTATGCTTTGAACTTCTTTTGTAAATGATTTAAGTAATGATCTTTAAAATTTTTCACGGCACACCAGTTGAAATTCACTGCCTTAGAGGGTGCTGCCGTGGGGGGTACTGTAGGCAGCAAAGTAATCCAAGGTGTCACGTCAGTGACATTGACAGTCAAATTGAACCACTGTCCATTCCTTGTTGAAAGAGTCAATATGGAAAGCCTGGTACCGGGTGGCCCCTCGCTCCTAGAACTTTTGGAGTCACACTCATCATGACCCGAGGCAGGACAGTGACCAGCATTCAGAACACCCAAGTCCAGTGAACCTCAGTTGTGCCAGTGCAGTACTGGAACTTACCTTCTGGCTCTGGGCTTTTTATCTCTTCCCTTCCTGACACCACCACTTAATTTCTCTGAGACATACTACAGATTCATCTGTGAAAATAAAAAATAAATACATGGGTATCCAAATGGGACGATTAAGGAAAAGCACATTTTCCGTTATGTCCTATTATCTTTAATTTTTTTTTTTTTTTTTTGAGATGGAGCCTCAAGCTATCCCCCTGGGTAGAGTGCCATGGCATCACAGCTCATAGCAACCTCCAACTCCTGGGCTCAAGCGACTCTCCTGCCTCTGCCTCCCAAGTAGCTGGGACCACAGGCGCCTGCCACAACGCCTGGCCATTTTTTGGTTGCAGCCATCATTGTTGTTTGGCGGGCCTGGGCTGGGGATTCGAACCTGCCACCTTAGGTGTACGTGGCTGGCGCCTTAGGTGATTGAGCCACAGGTGCTGAGTCTATCTTTAATTTTGTTAAAAGGCAAATCCGTGAGAATTTGGAGAACAACTTGCAGTGATTCCTGCTGTTGTGTAGTAATCTACAGAACTGATGTCCTTGTATAAGAAACAGTACTGAAGTAGAAGATTATAATAGTAAAATACAGTAAGTGCAATTAACCAAATTTCCTTCGATTTGCCAAAGGGACAAAGTGCAGGAGAAGAAGGTGAAACCTAAACCATCAGAGAAAATGTAACAGGTAGAGATACTCATTCAAGATATTTTAAAATACTTTATTTAAAATGTAGAGATTCTTCTCCACATCAGATAACCTCCTGAAGATAACTAAAAACAAATTTCCGTCTTTATTATGAAGTCGAAGACATAAGTTGTAGCTTCATTTTGTAAAAAGTATACTTTATGAAAATAGAATAAGTGGGAAAATATTGAGTAATGATTCATTATTTACAGGATTGCATTTCTAATTTATGAGAACTCTGAATGGACCATAAAGTGCTGTACCACGGATTATGCCAATTTAATTAATCACAGTAATACCTATATTTTGAATAGTAATTCCCTGTCTGCTTTACACCTAAAAAGGTAAAATGTATTTTCTGTTATTTATTCACATTGAAATAGCTTTCTCAGTTTTAAAAATAATCTGGTACCATGTTTCTTTAATGTCTATCAAATATGTGATGAAAATTTCATTTTCATTGTTGAATTTTTGATAAGATTACAGTATCATATGCTTATGTATCTAATTTTCTTGGCTCTTCTAAAAATATTCTTTCAGAAGAATGTAATTTACTTTCTCCTATAGAATAAATTTTGAATTTACAAAGTGATACACTGTAAAACCTATATGAAAATGTGAAATTAATGATAGTAGTCTATGGATTAATCATATTCGAAAATGTATTTAATTGTTAACAAGCTATTAAATAAATCTATCAAATAAATTTAAATTACAGTTATTGAACAAATTTGTTTTCTGATAAATTAGCATAAATACTATGTAACACAAATTACTAAGGAAAATCTGAGTATTAATTTTTAAACTGTGAAATAATCATTCTCAATATCCCTGTGCTTTATTAACTGTGAGAGATGATTGTATCCCTGAAAATAAAATAGAATTATCATTTTTTAAAAAATTTTTCTTCTCTAAAGTGTTATTGGTTAATTATTAATAGTAATACAATACACACATAACATTGATATGCATTTTAACCACATTCATACAGAAATGCAGAATTTAGAGGGAGAACAACAAAGGTCATAGACTGAACCAAGTGAGTTTGTTGACATTTTAATCTACAATGCTAACTGTATATAGTTTATATATAATAAAATATAAAGTAGAAATATAAATTTTAAGTTTGTTAAGAATTAGTTTACAAAAGACCCATAAAAGTTGCTCTTCTTCTCCTCTTATAAAATAAAATAAAAGAGAACATGTCTGATAGGCGGAGTCCTGAATTTAATATTCCCTGTTTGATGGAGAGGATGGCAGGGTTAATTCTAAGAACTATTTTGAGTCTCTCGTTCACACCCCGGCATCTCCCATTAGAAGCCGTCTCCAGTCCAGCCACCGGTATCTTATAAGTCTTACGAGCTACAGGACAGTAACGACATAATGTGTATAGTATAAAATAAAATACGATGGAGAAAATTGTCGTCTCTGAAATTTCAAAAATCCTCATGACAATTATACCTGTACTTCTCATTATCATACGTACCAAATAGTTTATCTAAACCTGTGTCCTCAAATAATAATAATACATTTTCATTAAAAATCCACATGGAGGTTGCCTTATCCACTCTATTTAGAGTAATGCTGTTAGGGACATGTAAGGCTTTGGTTGACTGTAATTATTGTACAGTATTTCCCCCATTTTACATAATTATCTCAGTTTAATAATAGCTGCCTTCTGAAAATCTGACATGATGGAAATTACCAACCATTAAGATAGATGATGAAAATTAACTTAGTTAATTATTCATTGGCTGATATACCCCATGGAAACAAAATTTGCCCACTTCTAATATGGCAAAGAGCCTTAAAACCAAGTTTATTCAAACTGGTAGGTTTTAGTGCAGTCACTTCAACATGGAAATGAGGTCCTAATCAATCAGCAAGTGAGCAAACTGAAGGTAAAGAATTTACACGTATGGATACGGCAGGATGGAGAGAAGGATGGTACAATGTTTGTCTCATCATAACAGAATGATAAAGAAGTAGCTGGGGGCGGAGTCTGTGGCTCAAAGGAGTAGGGCACTGGCCCCATATACATACTGGAGGTGGCAGGTTCAAACCCAGCCCTGGCCAAATAATGCAAAAAAAAAAAAGTAGCTGGTATAAAAAGACTCTTAGAGATTATACATCTTTGTTTTATCACAATGAGTGTAGCTATCATTTACACCTGCCCTGAGCTCACTCTCTGTATGTATGGGGACATATAAGAGGTGTCGGTAGTAATAGGGGGAAAATGATGGACATCTCTCTCAAATTTCCTCATCCTGTAACCTCACACAACCACACAAACTCATTAAAACTCATTCATAAATTTTCTTTTGTCTTTTATTTTCCTATAATACTGTTCAACCAGAACCATAACAGTTCAGGTTGCTTGAAGATAATTCACTGAAAACCTAACTTTAGGCTTGACCGAGGTGATGAAGTCGTAACAATTACAAGCTTGCTTCCATATGTGTTTCTATAAGTCAATTTGCTGTGAGTCAATTGCTCAAAGTCATGGTTTCAAGCATGGCCCTTATGGATTTACTCATAGGGCTCCCTTATTCCCCTTCCATGTTCTTTAGGAATTTCTGGTTTACTTTTCTCTTGAGTAAGAAAAAGGTTCGATGATACAACCTCTATAACGTAAACACCTTGTTTCTAGTTTCCCAGGGAGGCGATATCCGCATCACAGATTATGAATATGGGATGGTAATTTTCCAACATTTTGACAACAATTCAAGTTTTGTCACTAAAATGTAACTGCCGTGGTAAGCACTTAACACAAAGATATGCTTTTAAGTAACTTAAAATGTATTTCATAGAAAAGCAAAGCTGGTCCAAACCTAATGGACATTGCCTGAGCTAAAGTCAGTGAGAAAAATAAATAATTACTCAGAATTATCCTAACATTGTGTATTTAAACTGACTTTTGTATACATGGATGGCATATTGGACTTCTTAATTTGTATTATTTTATATAAAATTTAACCCATGGAAGATTAATTTTTCTTAAATCCTGTTTGGTAACAAAACACATCAGCACACAATTATATACAAAAGAAATCACTGCCTGTTTTATGCTCATAGAGTTTACATTGCAGAAGGGAGAAAAAGATAATAAGCTAAAACACGGGTAGAATACATAACTCGTGAGAATATGGGAACTCTGCAAAGGAGCATGAATCAGAGAAGGGGGGAAGTTTCTAGGGAAGAAACTACTCCACATTTAAACATGGAAGTCAGAGAAGAATTGGGGAGCAGGTTGCTACGAAGGAGATGCTTGGAAAGGATGGGGGTAGAATAGTTTGAAGAACAGGGACAAGCAAATCCATCTGCTCCAGAGTAGAAATGGCCTTGAGGAAAATAGTATGAGTTACAGACCCGAGTAAGGGACTCCAGCATGACATCTGGGGTTTTGTCTTCAGTGAATGGAATACTCTTTAATTTACCTGACATAAGGAAGACTGAGGTAGGCAGTTTAAGAGGTCCAACCATTTTCCTCAGCCAATCAGTTTTAAGATGATTTTAGACACGTCACTAGATCATCCCTGTCAGTGACAGTTTCCCACAGAGGTTTCCACTCTACACATATTAATAATGTACTTCTCTGTACACGTATGTTTGTGTTGTGCAAATCTATGCACACATGGTGTATATGGATGAATATACATCCATGTGTGTGTAGTTTGTGGGACCATCATATCAGATACATGTCACAAATCATTTTGCTATTTTTGTTGGGGTTTTTTTGTAGATACTTTATTTATTTATTTATTTATTTATTTATTTATTTATTTCAGTTTTTGGCCGGGGCTGGGTTTGAACCTGCCACCTCCGGCATATGGGGCCAGCGCCCTACTCCTTTCAGCCACAGGTGCCACCCCTTTGAGATACGTTTAAACTACAACATTCTCATTTTATTTGGTAATTTAAATAAATAAATATGGTTTGGAAATAAAAGCATTTTTTTCCCAGTAGCCAAATATTTTTAATTCTTTTTTAATACACGACATAGGCCATTAACTCTTATTTTCTTTTAATAATGTTTAGTGCATAAATACATAAACACAATTTCACACAGTACAAATTTTATTAGTTATGTGTGGATTATACTTTGCATCAATGGTCAGGGCTATATATAGTCATACTTTCTGTGGCACTCTGGTTAAAAAAATTATCAAGTTAAGGCAATATGCAAATGTGTTAACATTTACAGTTGCTAAGGCTTATTTTAATCATAAAATCATGTACATATTTTTAGAAATGACTTAAAAGACTCTACATGTTTATGTGGCTTTTATTCACTTTCATGTTTTAAAGAATTGAATGATATTAATAGTGTTTTTTTTTTTAACATTAAACCATCTTAGCATTGCAGTGATGCATTCTATTTAGTTTTACTTTTTTTTAAACTATGCTGGATTGGATTTCATATGTAATTTTATAATAAATCATAAACATGCTAAAAATAATTAATATTAAAATGTTTCAATAATTTATTTTGGAGTAATTATTTTCCTTTTTGTGTCACTGTTCCCAAACTCAGAAAATTTACTATGAGATATAAAAAGGATCAAAGAACACCAGGGAGATTCTTTGCAAAAAGGATGACACTGGGGAGACAGGAACTAAAGTCAACGTTAAGGAGAAAATCCTGTGGGCAGTGACATAAAAGCATCAAATACTTTGTAAAGAAAAACCCATCAGACTAATGATAAACGTCTCAGAATAAACCTTACAAGACCGAAAGAATTGGTGTCCAGTGTTTAGTCTTCCAAAACAAAATAACTGTCAGTTAAGAACTGTGTATACTGAAAAACAAAGTCTATAAATGAATGAGTGATAAAATCTTTCCCAGATGAGCAAGTGATAAGGGAATTTGTCTCTACTACACCTACCCAAAAAGAAATCCTTAAGGATGTTCTACACATAAAATGAAAGATCAAGAATCACCAGTATAAATACTCCAAAGTAAAAAACACACAGCTCTTACAAAAGGGTAACCCAATGGAAAATAAAAAGCAAGTAGGTAACAATCAATATGATGACTGGAACACTAACTATCTTGCCTACCAATGATTATTAAATGCTTTGAAAGTAAATGATTGAAAGACCCACTTACCAGATATAGACTGGTGGAATGGATGAAAAAAACACAGCCCAAATATCTGCTGTCTTCAAGACACTCATTTGATTCCTAAAGATTCTCCCCACATCAAGATAAATAGATGCAAAAGACATTTCCTGTATCTCTTGATTTCTCATTTCATTGGATTAAACTCATCCTCTCCACATCCATTGCTCATAGTACACTGCTTTTCCCCTATCTTTTCCTCTCTAACACATTTTAAAATTCCTTCTTTGTTCCTATTTATTTCAAACCGTGTTGAGAACAACATTTAAAATACCAGCTTACAGGTGGTGCCTGTGGCTCAAAGGAGTAGGGCGCTGGCCCCATATGCCAGAGGTGGTGGGTTCAAACCCAGCCCCAGCCAACAACCGCAAATAAATAAATTAATTAATAAAAAATAATTATCTCAATGTAGACCACTTCCGTTTATTAATGATTATATTGTGTGGGGAGGCAACTATTACCACAGGTTATGTCAACCCAAAGGGTTGGATCTATTTCAGCTCTGTTGCACATACCCAGCAAACAGCTGGCTACCAGTAAGCACTGTATGGTAAGACACTTTTAAAAAATCTACAGATCAAGACAGATGGAGGAGGAAGGACAGCCTCCAGTGCAAAATGAAAGTGCTTTGTAGAGAACCAGACAGGGGATCTGGCTTATTTAGGGAATATTCCCATCTCAGTCTTCAATCAGGTCTGTATATGCCAATGGAAAGTTGAACTCAGTCAATCCCAGTTGGTTGAAAATCATTGAGTTCTGTTGGGTAGTTTCTAAGCCCAAACTCGAGCTGTCTGTTGGATGCCCCTTCCAGGTGGCTGGTGGGAGTTTCCCAGCCAGGGCTCCTGGCTATGGTCATGGGCAGGGTGTCCACGTGCTGCTGCCAACCCCGGGAACAAGGGCTGGGCTGTCCCTGCCATCTCCTCACTCACTACGGCCACTGGGGTAGTTTCATTTCACACTTCACAGCTACGTCCTTGAATGTTTGGACCTAACATTTGGAAAAAAACAGAACAATAGATAACTCTAAGTTTCTGCGTGAAATTTGTGTGCAAGATTTTAAGAAGGAAAACAACCAATGTTCCCAACAAAATGAAGCACAAACTCTGCAACTAGAAAAAATCCTGAAGGAATGAATTAAGCTCCCTCCCCTGTGTGGCTCAGCTTGTGTGGACAATAGCTGATGTCAGGCTATCAGAGCAATGGCTGCTCTCCAATTAAAAGCTTCTTAATCTCCTTCTTAATCTCACTTCTTAAATCAATCTTCAATAATGTGTGTTGCTTAGTTTTCACAGCTTCTGGTCACACAACACAATTAATTTAAATAAGCCTTCAAGCCAACGAGTTTTTTAAATTAATATGAGATTAAAGGCTGGAAATGATTCTTACTGTGAGAATTATTGAGTCCCGTTAATTTTGGTAAATCAGTACATAGATTTTAGGATATGTAAGGGAAACTCCTATTTTTTTTTCTCTGTGTTCCTTACCATCATTTGCTCCATCATTTCACTTTTCCAAATAACTTGATATTTATTCTCTACTTAAAAAAACATGGATTAAAATTTTATGATTGACACACTGTATTCTAGTGTCAAGAACTACATGTGTCTGGGAAAACTTACAGACCATCACTTTTAACCATTAATTGCTTTTACCTGACAGTTCTTTCCCAATTCAGCACAAAAATATGATTATGAATACTATTTCATGACTAAATACCATTAAAATAACTAGACTAATATGTACTAAATTAATGCTACCTAATAATTAAAAGGTTAACCACTGAAGGAGATAAGTAGATTTGAAGCTCAAATTTGGTGTCAAATGTTTTGTGTCCTCACATAGTTACTCCCAATGAAATGACAAACATGCGTGAAGGGATTGAACTTCATCCCAAGAATTAGTGAAAGGCATCAGAGAAAAAAGCATAAAAAATAAAATTCCTGGGCAGTGTAAGAAGTAACGCAAGGACAATGCGGCCCACCCCCTTGCAATTCTCACCTAATGCCATATCATGTCTTTCTCCATGCTCTGCACACCTGGAAGTTACCAGTACTTTAGATTAGAGGTTTATCATTTCCACGCATAACTTCACATTTTTGTTATGTATGTCTGTACAATATACAAATGCCATGTTAGATTGATGGCTTAGATTAAACTTCCAACAAGCAGCATCCTTCACAGGTGGCTCATCTTCAAATATCGATTCAAGAGCACAAATGTCTTTAATATGTAATTCTGTTATTACCAAAATGCGGGATTAAAAATTGCTGTGTGAATGTGAGTCAGGTTAAGGAAAGGGAAGAGACAAAAAAAATGTATGTATATTCATAAGACATATTACACCAAACAATGAAATACAAAAACACAGTAAGGTAGATTTTTATTATATCTTGATGTGGATTTCCTAAGTATAGGGTTAACCAAGAAATGTAATAACGTTGAATATTATGATTAGCATGCCAACGTGTGCATAAAACTGTGAATTTATATTTCCATAACATATGTATATATGCCTAACTCATAGAATATATTGCCTACTTTAAATTTTACATAAATTTTATAATTCTTTATGCCTTTTAATCATATTGCAATCTTTTATTGCCCAAAATTATGTTTGGGGCATTTATCAAGGTAGATGCTGGATTTTAGTTCATTTATTGTTATTGTGGTATATATTCCTTTGCATAATTATGAATTATTTTTTCTCCTCTATGTGAAGATATTTAGGGGATGTTCGGGTGGTTTTTCCTTATTTGCTGCTGCAAATAAAATTCTTTAAATGTTCCCTTCTGCCTTTTTGTAAGTTTTTTAGATAGAAACAGCATGAACTTGCTGAGTATGTATATCTTAAATTTGGATAAGATACATTTAAATATATCCATCATAATTGTACAAATGTTCATGAATAAAAGCCCACTGAGGTCACATTACTAAAACTGTATGTTACTGAAATTTTATTTTATTTTGTTTCTTTTTTATTTACTTACTTATTGCAGTTTTTGGCTGGGGCTGGGTTTGAACCCACCACCTCTGGCATATGGGGCGGTGCCCTACTTCTTTGAGCCACAGATGGCACCCTGAAATTTTATTTTTTATTATTTTCATTGATATTTCAATTAACATTTCATATATTTATGGCACTCAGGATTTTCAGTTCTGTTAATTGCTCTCAGTTGCTTCAACTCTTAATTACTAGGTTTCAGTATTTGATCAAATAAAAAATAACATCGTTAAGTGTATTTTCTAATATTACAAAGTACATAATTGTGAGGCCCAGAGAGAAAGAATTTTAGTAAAGGCAGCTAATATTTAAATTAGTTCATAGATATTCTCTTAAATTAACAAAGACCTGAGAGTATCAAGGTATTATATAAAGAAGTTGAATTAATCATTAGAATGACCTGTTAAGAGTTTAATGAAAGGATTTGTGTTTTAAAACTCCTACTAGTAATTGGTAAAGTGAGATTTTTTTCAATAAATACTCATGAAAACACAAAATATGGGTGGACACACCTATACACACTTGCTTATGTAGGAGCAAAACGTCTCTGTAGGAAGGTCTGAGAAATGCAAAGTTGTAACCACGGAGAATGTGGAAGGAAAAGAGGTGGAGAATTGATAAAAAGTGGTAAAAACTGTGCCAAAAGTGTACGGCGCACCTCTCCGGAGTGGGATGGGACTATAGGAGAGACTTTACCTGACAAACGCACACGGTATAACCTAGTTTTGTACTCTCAATTAACCTGAAACAACAAAAATAAATGAATAAATAAATAAATTATTCAGAAAAGAAATCAGACGATTGCTGCCTTGAAATATTAACCAATAATAATAATATTTCTTTTCTGAATGTGCTAATCTTTGTTCGTTCTTTACGAGGTTTTCATTTCTAGTCCTTATCTTAAACATTGTTACTGTTATTAAATTTTAAGCCTTTTTGATTTTGTGAAGGCAAAAAGTGGAGACCTAATAAACACGTGTGTATGTAAAAAATATTGAAAATAAATAAAGCATCATTTAAAAAATTTAGTCTACCAAGCTATAATCAAATACTTATTATTTATGTTTGGAGGATAGTAGCTGCTGTTTTTGTCAGATTCAAGAAAATATCTACAACAAAGAGAAAAAAAGGAAGTAGTGTACGTAGCTCTTGTATTTAAGGATTTATAAATTCCTGCATATAGAGAGTGCAAGGAGCTGGTAACCTGGTGGGTCATTAAGAACATGCATCCTAGTAGGAGGGTTACAAAAGAATTCTAATGTTTTCCAAAGAAAGTATATTATATTCATCTCATTATATTTCTTTCATTAAAGAAGACATCACATTTATTAACATCAGATTTCCACTTTATAGACTGTAAGTCTGGAATCTTGCATCACAGAATATCCCCTTATTTTACCAACATGGTGAGATTGGCAATTGATAAATTCCTGCTACTTTGTCAACCGTGTTTTACATTTCATGTTCAATATCGGGGAAATCTAATTGCTGGATTTCATCTCTTTTCTTTCCCCTTCTATCACCCCGTGATTTCCAACCCTTCTTCAAATTTGCATACATTGACATTTTCAACATTTCAAAAATTAGACAGTTTTATTTTGCTAAGCTTGAAGTGAAAGCATCTAGCAATTATGTCTCATTGATATTCAGTCCCAGCAAGGGTGCTTCTCAAATAAGAACGAGCATTTGTTATTTTCAGAACTGTCTATTTTCTTGCAGTAATGCTTAATTTTAATATCTACATCTGATTTCTATAGCTTTTACAAAGTTGGGAATTATTACGACACTGTACGAACCATATTATGGCTTCCATACAGTAGATATATGAATTAAATTGCACCGTTTTTCTGATTTTCTATATATATTAAATTCATTGAAGAAAGAAGGTGATAATGGCATTTTGTTGAAATAGTTTTAACAATAAGCCAAATGTAGTTTCAGGATATTTGATATGTGCCTTATTAGTCATTGAATTGTTGCTTTTAAAATTATCTGTACGGCAGCTTTAAGTAACAGCTATTTATCACGCCTAGTTTCTGTAGATCAGAAACCTGACCATACTTGGGTATCTCACAAGGCTGAGAACAAGTTGTCCACTAGGATATACTCTCATCTGGGGACGTAACTAATTCTAGTTCTTGGAGAAACTCGCTTTGGGGAAGTTGTTTCAATTAAGTCCCTATTTTCTAGCTATGAGCCAAAGGCCCCTCTCAGCCGTGAGAAAACGCCTCTTAGGTCTTATCACCCGGGCACCTTCCTCTCACGAAGTGGCAGTTTGCTCCCTACAGGTGTTCAGGGATAGTATATGCTATTCTTTTAAGATCTTTCAAGTGCTCCACTGATTAGGTCAGGTCTACCCAAGTGCACATCTCCTCTGATTAACTCAAAGCGTCTGATTAGAGGGCTGAATTATGTCTGCAAAACCCCCTTCGTCTTTGCTATACAAGGTAAAATATCTATGGGAATTTCATCCCGTCATAGTCACAGGTAGCAAGCATGTGACTGTTAGAATTCTGTTTATTCCAGCGCCTTATTACGGAGTTTTTAACACCTGAACAAGGAATTATCTTGTTCATTCTTTCAAGTGTATTTAAATAGGTTTAGCATATAATTATAGGTCATAGAGGACAGGTGCTGCCCAGAATTGAGGGAAGCTATGATCTCAGACCTCAAAAACGTGATGACCGTTTTCTTTCAAAGGGGCTGCGTGGATCTGAGTGACATGTCAAGGCTTGGCAGGTGTAACTTCCTCACAACCTCCCAGCTCCATCCTGTGCCCAGTGTGACCTGCTGGAACTTGGCTGCTCTGGAGGACTCACAGCTTCCTAAGCAAGAGTGGTGAGGCAGTCCTTGCCGCTGCTCTTAATCTAAGCTAAATGCCTAAAGTGTTCATCTGTATTCTTTTAAATGTTGGTATCTTTTCGATAAATGCCTGAATCCTGCGTGTTGCCGATGCCCATGTACTCAATATGTACGTCAGGTATAGCTATGAAGATGTGACAGGAAATTATAGTCACAATTCTCTGTTAGCTGTACTTGCAATTTAAGTAAACATTGGTCGTGGTTGACTTTTCTAGTTGGGATCTTGAACTTAAGCTCAATTCTTTAAGAAAAGTTACCTAGAATTTTGTACAAACATTAGTATCTAAATTGTTCATTGTAGAATCTTGGTCAAATTAACATCTTCATAAGTAATACTTATTCCTATACTGTGTCCCTTCTTAGATCAAGATATTGTAAAATCCTTTTCTTCATACAATACTTATATAAATACAGAGAGTCAATCTAAAGAATATTTTTATTAGGTATAAAAATCACATTACTTCATACAAAAAAATGACAGTGACTATTGTCAAAACGATGTTAATATACTTAATCAGCATAAATACAGAAAGATTCCTTTTAGAGTTCTTACCAAGAACTGAGATGGAATATTCAGGGGACTATTTGGGGAAACTGGAATGCTAATTTATTTTCTGAAGTTTCCAAGTCTGTTGAAGTAATTATACATTTTTTTTAAATAACTGAACCAATAAAGGTTTGAAAATAATCCCAAAGTAAATTATAAATCTCATCACGATGGCAAAGTTGAAGTTACACTCTGCAGGTGTTTCTCTTGCCCAGCTTTAGTTAATGATGGCTGTACCTGAAAGATCAAAAAGAAATTCGGTGTGAAATACACATTTAAAATATTTAATAACATGTAATTAAATAAAATAGTAAAATTTTAATCAAAGGTCGTATGAGTGAGCTATAACTGACGGGCAAAAGCAAGGTAGTAATTTTAATAAAGTTGTTCACTCTTTATACTTAAGTAAACCTGGATCTTTTTTCATATTAAAAGTGTCAATTTGACTCAAAATGTATGCCAGCAAATTATGTACCACAAATGTGAGTATTCCTGTAATAGTCTGAAATTTTAAAAAGGTGTCAAATTGATACTTTTGTTTGTATAAAAAATAAAATAAATCCGAACAAGCAAAAATTAATCGACTAGTTCCTGAAAAATTGGGACTTAGTTTTGATATATGTCCATGTAACTTTCATTTATTATAAATGCCTACGGTGATAAATCTTAGTGTAAATAAAGTTTTTACATTTCTTTGAACAAGGTGGATGGTAATTTCCATTAGGCTTTATGACAAGCAACCTAAAATAGTATCTAAACCATTTAAATTTTAAAACAAATATAGCATTAAAAATCAAATAAAAATAAATAAAATTATTTTAAATTGTAGGCTAAGGCTAAGATTTGAGTAAAGGACACATTTTTTGACGGATTCAAACACCTTTCATTTGTATTAACCATTTACATTACCACGGTAAGTAATGGTTCATTATAATTTAAGAAAGGAATAAATAAAATGAACAGAAGAAATGTCTAAATATTTCATAGTTATTTAGAGAGTCAGCTTCAAACTATTCTCAATAGGTTTTATAATTTGCTTAAACATTTTTTTCTACCATGAACAAATAACCTCACTTTCCTATATATGTATTTTACTTATTTTTAAAGAAAGTGTGATTAATATAAAGTGGATTTATTTAGATGTTTATTATTGAGTTATATACCAGCTGCATCCTGAGGAAGTAGGTCGAACCCCTCAGCCCTGCAGCTCTGTGCTCGGGGCGTACCCGGGCTCATCCACCTCAAGAGTCCAAAATACTCTCTTCACTGAACAACACGGACACACCCTAGGACGGCCCAGACATTTTCTCTATATTTCAGGATGTTGCATTTCTGCTACATTTTGCGGTTCTTCTAAAAACTATAAGCATTTTAAGAATTCCCAACATGAGGGGAAGAGCTGGGTCGACCAAGGCCATCTGGGGGCCTTGCCGTATTATGATTTAATACAACGATGAGAAAAAACATCTTTGCCTAGGATTCATTCCAATCCCAATTTTTTCTCAACATTATTGCTAAAATACAGAGATTTTAAATTGATTTTTTTCTTCTATTAGATTTCTAACTATATAGTATAGAATGCACTTTAATTATCTAGTATGACCTATTCAAGGGTAAATCGGTGTAAATGGAAAAATAAAAATATATATTTCTGTGTGTATTTATACATACATATATACACATATATAACGTGTATGTGTATATACATATTGTTTTTTTTAATTGGGGGTGTAGAAACAGAGACAGTCTACTTCCCACATGCAGGCTTATAATTCTTCATCTGAAAACTTGAAAGAAAAAATTCTGATCGAAACCAAATTTTTAAAGTGATGTTCAAAACGGTTATTTGACTTGAACTTCATGTATTTTTATTCTACCTGTTGTGAATATTCAAAAACTTCCTCAAAGAAATCTGATGGTGTTTGATAGAAGGACGATTTCCTAGCCCCTGAAAGTGGTTCTATGCAATCTAAAGTACATATGATACATATTACTTAATGTTTCTGAAATGCAAAAGAAATTCTGCATTACAAATTATATCTACAATTACTGTAACAGGATGAGGCTGTGCAGATCTGCATGTGTTCACCACGTATGTTCACGAGCCTGTAAACATTTATCACGTTTCTCTTTAAAGGAGGAGAATACAGGGAGAGAACCGAATTGTTTTTACGGGCACGGATGTCCATCCTTCACTGACCAGTAGATACTATTTTGTAGTTTAGAATAACGTTTATGTTTAGAAAACTTTCAGAATACAATACCCTTACGAGAGATAACGCCCAGAATTTAATATCAAAAATGACACTCTGTTTTCCCAGCGGCTAATGAGCTCTTAAAATATGCGCATAAAATCAAGGAGGCAATTCGCTTCAAAACTTGTTTGACATTTTCACACCTTTCACTGTGAGTAAGCATTTAAAAATACACTCCTGCTTGACATGATTTTTGTATTTCTTCTGTGGCTTGCCCTATTTATTTTAAACATTATCTCTTGACTTTGCCTTTTGCTTCTTTTGGAAAATGGAATATGTTCCTCAGATACCTGCTTCTCAGTAGCAGTATTCTGATATTTTATTTCTTTGTTAATACAATGGTATCCATAAAACTCTTTGGAAAATGCGCTGTATCTGCTCTCCTCTGAAGTTTCTGTTCCTGCAAAATCTCTACACGTCACTCCTGAATTATGTTGAGTTCCTCATCCAGGCAGGTGACAGGTAATCACAGGCCTGTCCCAGCAGGAACTCCTGCCTGTCCTCGGCAGGTCACAGAACAGAGCTGCACCTGTCACTTTTCCTTGAAGGATGATGACGGACGGAACTGGCTCGTTTCTTTTCCCACGCTACTTGTACGTTACCGTGTAGTGACCGGTTAGCCCATCAAGGGTTTTACCATCTATGTTGTCTCCTCTAAGGACCAGGCAGGCTTGTGACAACATTCTGATATCTAAGGTTTTAAAATGTAGAGGAAAAACCGTGTGGTTTCCACTTGGTTATCATTGGAAATTCATTCTGGCAAAACTCACACACCCTGGGACTGCTGTGCTGGAGAAGCCACTTACTGATGTCCAGTCAGGAGTTCTGGCTATGTCACTGGCCAGCAGAAAGTGTTGCCCACCAGCCATGCTGAGCTGGCCACAGTGGGTCCCCCGGCAACTCAAACTTCAGATTTCTGCAGCCTCAGTGACCATTTAACTAAACAGTAGGAGGCATTCCAAGTGAGAACCGTCCAGGCGTGCCCTCTCCAAATTCCTGAGCCACAGAATCCAGGAGTCAACTCGCTCTATACTAAATCGGGATGGGTTAGTTCTCAGTTCTACTAACTCAGAAAGTTTATTTCAATAGTAATTATATTTGCAATGACACCTTTTGGTTGTATAACAAAAAATGTGTGTTCACATTTTTTTAGATTTATTTTAAAATATATTATTAGATTTATTTCAAAATATATTATTTATGCTTTTTTGAATTAATTTTTTATACCAGACTATCACAGGTTTACACCTGTTTTGGACACATAATTTGCTATTGTACATTTTAGGTCAAAGTTCTACGTGTCTACGTGTGCCCGTCACCTGGAATTTGTGTGACATTAATTACATTCTTTGCTCAAGAATATCAAAAATCATGCATGATCATGACGATACACATTTGTGGCATGGGAATAAATTTTTATTTTTACCTGTCAAAGTTTTCAGTGTATAAGATTTATTTCAAAAAAGCTAACGTTTGTTGAAATGTTTTATTACCCCGGTACTTCAATTATTTTTCATTAACCTTATTATTTAGTATTTGCAGGAAACATGAATTACTTGTTATTTAGTGAGGCAGAAGCGGATATTTGAGGGAATAAATATCTTTTCAAAGCTAGCACACCTGGCAAATGGCAGATGGAGGTAACATAAAGAGCTTTAGTGTTCAAACTAGGGCGTATTCAGAAAAGAAGCCCATTGTCAGGACTTAACTCCTTTGCCGTGGGCGCACCACGTCAGATGCTATTACCAAATTACATACTACAGTCCTGCTTCCTCTTCCTACTTGTACTTCTCATTAGAGCATATTTTTTATGTATTCTGCAAGAGTGTGCTTACTTTATGTGCTTGTTTATTTTATACAAATGAATGGCTTTTGAATTTTTGCTGAACAGGTGGTATTAGCCAATCAGTTATGGTTTGGTCTATTAAAGGGGTCCAGCTGTCAGGCAGGGGGAAGGCTATAAAAATGTTGCCCGTAGTAAGATTACTTATTTATCTTTGCCGCATATTTAGAAAGCGAGGGCGATTTAAATAATTCATGTCCTGCATCACTTTGACAAGTGTGTAACACAGTGTGGCTCACATACTCAAGGGGACGTTTAAAGCCATTCTGTAAAGTGAAATGTATATCTTATTTTGACTGCAATCTTCTTAGTATATTTAGTCATGAAAAAAATGAATGTTAGGTATGTTGTTGGCATGAACACAATTAAACATTTCACATTAAGACTACCTTAAGTGTGAAGGAATCTTTTTTTTTTTTTTTGAGACAGAGCCTCAAGCTATCCCCCTGGGTAGAGTGCCATGGCATCACAGCTCACAGCAACCTCCAACTCCTGGGCTCAAGCGAGTCTCCTGCCTCCGCCTCCCAAGTAGCTGGGACCACAGG